>CAJHNH020000936.1:55550-214696 GCA_905116865.2 Candidula unifasciata | reverse complement strand
ACACTAGGCCACCGGGTGGCAAAATCTTTAGTCGAAAAAAAATCAGCAGTTGAACGATTAAATTTTTTTAAGAGCCAAATTTATTTTCAAAAACTTGTCACAAACCATGTTTTTCGGAGTCAAAACTGACTTGTGGCCGACTGGCCGAGCCACACTCAGGTCGCTAAAGAGCTGCTATTTTGCCGACCACTGCACCAGGCGATTACAGACCATAAGATGAGCGAGGTAATTTTCAAGACACTCTAGGAGCCGGACACAATTTTTTTTTTTTTTTACAATTAGATACGGCTGTTCCATTCTGAATTCTGAGCCCATTTTCCTTCTCGTTTTTCTCTAGGCGACCTTCAAATTCAACGTGCCTTTGGATTTATGTCCCTGCTACAGTCAGCAAAGGTACGACATTATTAACCACTATGACATGAGGTGGGTATACAGTACCAGGTTGTCTTAATGCTTTGTGGCCCCAGTAAGCAATACGATCTGAGAATGTGTGGATAGGAGAATGCTTAAGTGCATTCAACGCATCAACGCAGTTTTGAGATGTCTATTTAATTTTCAGTACGATACGGCATCTGTTTGGGGCCGCGTAGATAAACAAAATTAGCAGTTGATGCCCTAAACCAAATAGTTTTTGATTACTGTACAGAAACATTATTGAACCTTTCTTCCCTTGAGGAATTAGTCATTTAATTATCTCTCTCTTCTCCTCTAAAGGTATAGGTAAAGTCGAGAGATGTGAACCAGTGTCATTGCACACGGTTATAAGCCATAAGTGCTTTGCCACCAGTACGGACAGCTGATAAGAATTGCCCGCCTGTGTCGCCGTTCGCACGTAACTCTGTAGCTACAGCGACGTTCCTCCATTTACCCCAGAGTATCACTCTGGTACCCATTTCCTAGAGGCTTGGTGAACACCGGGAGCCGCCCGGTTTCGAACACCTACAGGGGTCTGCAGCGAGTCTCGACTGTATTTGATTGCGAGCTTCTCCTCTTTATCTCTCTGTCTCTATTTGTGTGTGTGGGTGTGTGTGTGTGTGTGTGTCGCTACTTTGATGTGGGAGTACCTGTAAGATGTTTATCATCAAATGTTGTCACAACTATTACTAATGTTGCGAAAAATTACATTAAACAGAAAAGACAGACTCACTGAACACATTGAACTGACTAGTGGTTAATGACGAATCTCTGATACTAACATGAGAGCGTGATATGGGAGTAAAGCATAGAGAAACACATCTATGCCGCCTTCGATGCCAAGATAGGAGATATTATAACCAACCTCTCATGAAAACAGTAGAAGTACCTTTGAGTCACTGCTGCATCGGAGGACTGAGCACACATGGGAATGCAGTGATATCGATTGTGACAACAAAACATTACATTATTATATACACTATAAATAATCTTGATCTTTTTGTGTCGAGGTGAAGTATAATTTGTGAGAAAGTGCCGATTAGCTTACTGTGGTATACTGTTTGTTGGCATTCGCGTCATATTGTCAAACCATCTGACTTGTTTTCTAACGGAAAACAAGAGATAGCACTACCCCAACCCCTTCCATTTTCTTTTGGATTTCGTTATTTCTGATCTTCTCGTTTCTTATGTAAGAACAATTTACAAAACTTAGTTTATAGATGGAGGAGTGGCTGGGCGAACGGTTGGGACGCTAGGTTCTCACGTGGGAGACCCGGGTTCGAATCCTTGATAAGGGATGAGATTTTTTCTGTCTGGGCATAATGGTCTGGTTAGGGCATTAATCGGCAGTTCATAGACGGAGGAGCGGGTACAGCCTCGAGCTATCGTTTCTATGAGTGCCGACCAATACAATTTCAGTAACTTGATTAATACCGGAGTTTTCCTGTGAAGGACAAAATTAAACATCCTAACCAGCACAAACTGTGGTGACAGCACTATGCAAGCGACCCTCAGGCTCAGGAACTTTATGTCTACACCGCCTTAAAAAAGTGGTAAATATAAACAGTAGTGACAGACAGTTCATGGACACTCCCACCAAAAAATCCCATAAAGAGCCCCACATTCCTACTGATTCATACCGGCTAGGGTCATTTCCGGTAAAGGTCACGGTTGCCTAAAAAGGCGCTGGCTCTGGCATTGAAGAGTTCCTTCAGCAGGTAATCTAAGTTCTAGAAGCAGGCAGACCAGGGATCCCTTTCTACAAGTCGGGGCGGATTTAGTTGCTTGTTTCTTCAATCTGTTTATTTTGATGGTGAATTATTTCTGGTATGTATTGGTTTTAGCATGAATGTAATACTTCAGTGAATGTGTTTTAATGTGTATCTGATGTTTTTGTGACGTCTGGAAGCGGGCACTAGGTTGTTCTCAGCATTGCAGACGACACAGGAAGGACTAACTTAGTCACTAAGACTGAGAGATCGGGATAAGTAAGTAAGTAAATTTTTACCCCACTAGAACATCACACAGAGCGAAAAACACCCGGTGACACAAAGTGCCACCAATGAGGATAAGGTTCACCCGTGGAGAGATCCCGGAAACCGCGTTCAACCGTCAGGCTATATTGCGGCCCCCGAAAACAGCCAGAGTGGGGCTTAAAAAAAACGAAAAATTGCAACCGCAAGGGGACGACGAAGATATCGGGATAACTAAGATAAATCAAATATTAGTATTATTCAGTAGACATAAACATGTATTGATTGGAGGGTAAGAATACCTGGGAAGTGTCTAACTGTGAATCATCGGATTATAGTTATAATATAAATATTTTGAAAGGGTTTTAATAGTCAATGGAAGGATCAAGGTCAATAAATAGTGATTTTTTTTTCATTATTTTATGATTATTATAAAGTTTGATTTGCCTCAATAGTTCTTCAGCCTTCTACTTCGTGTTCACCAGCTGTAAACTCTGGCGGAAAGTTCTAGTTTTTCATCCACTTTTGGACTGCAGTCCTGTTCTAGAACCAGAGTTTTACGTGTGCATCCTTTTTACAGATCTAACTCATTTGTATGCAGACTGCTGGTTCCTTGCCTCTCAGGCAGATGCACTCCGACTTCGAAAGAAGCTCCCAATTAATCTACTCTTATGACATGCTTTTGGGTAGGCAGTAGGTCTATTCTTGTTTTTCCTTTAATAGAGCCCTGGAATCCACGCGGGGATGTTGTCAGATACTTAGCATTTATATAATTGTACCAAGACATGGCGGTTAGATTGCAGTAAAGTGATATATTATCAGATCCTTTCCCTGTCTAAAATAGTTAAGCAAGGGTATGTGCTCCGTATGGTATCCACTACTATGTGTTGCCTTTAGAAAAGACCCAGGAATTGACACATAATTACAAACACTGTCTTGTATTCTCCAAATTTTGGGCGTGACCCTGAGGATTTGAGGTCGCATGTAAGGATTAGAGAAGTGGCCACAATCTGTGTAGCATACAGTTTTTATTGTTGCGACCACTGTATCGCAAAACACAAATTTAGCGGGGAGGTGGGAATGTGAGTAGAGGTTGTGGAAGATTTTAAACACTGAGTGGGAGACATAGACAGAGTTCTAATCAAGTTGCAGCTGGTACTGTTATTAACATGTCAACTCTTCATTGGCTGCTGAAGAAGGGGATTGAATATGTATGGGAATGTCACAAGTGCAGTATTGTCAGTTCTTGATTCTTGTTTTTATTTATTTTTGCCACTGACAGAAAAAAAAACTCCACCCCCTAGCAGAGATAAAACTGAGGTCTCCCCTTTCTCCATGTACAATTAAAATTTGTATTAGCTACTCCATGGATGCTAGACTATTTATAATAAGAATGCAACATGCTAAAACCAAAACTATATCATCAGTAATATGCTATTTGCTATAATCGTTGGATCCACAATTGCTGTTAGCTGTCTGATCAAGTCCCTCTACTTCTGTGAGTCAGTTACAGTGGACTTGATGTTTGCATGTTTCATACCCGTCCATTCAGCTATTCATTGTCCATGTCTTTCTTGGTCTGCCTCTTCTTCTCTTTCCCTCTACAGAGCCCTGTAGCATTATTTTGAAGAAGTCAGTAGATCTCACATATCCCACAGCAATTTCCGTCCTCATGCTGTTGTTTGAAGATGTTCAATGCGTTGAATGATAATACGGTGGTGAACTTCATCATTTATGATGTGGTCTGTGTATAAAAAATCCTGTATCTTTTGAAAAGATCTGTTTTCCAAAGCTTGTATTTTTCTTTGACATTCAGATGTTAAAGTCTGTATTTCACAGCCTTATATAAAGGCATCAGTACTGACATATTGGCAACTGCTACCCATCCTGCTGGCATACACATCTTCACTGTTGTGCTGTTACCAGCGAGGCAGCAAAGACAGTGGGAACAAGCTGGACAGCTCATCTCAACTATAGCTGCCATCTGCTGTTCACACTGTCCAGGAACCTTTGAGGCTGACATTGGTCTCAGTCATCTTTGTTCACATAATCATTGAATCTGACTGGATGAGTTGTGTCTGCATCTCTTTTGATGGACAAACAAGTGTACTTAATTTACTGTTTAACATGTGTGGGTTCTAGGGCCTCATTTTTTTAGGGGGAAAAGGAACAGGCCCACGGCTCCTTAACAGGCCTGTCATAAAAGGTGACACTTTGGAGATTTTCTGAAATTGGATGTGTTGGGCTGAAAGATGCAGATATCACAGCCAAATCATAAATGACAGCATCACTGCCTTTTTTTTTTTAAGGCAAAAGAAGAAGAAGACTGTATAACTTGTTGTCTTTGATCCAAATTTATGTAGCATAAGTCAAGAACTTGGAGTATAAGAGTGGGTACTCTGGTAAATACTGCATTTGTCTTTAAAATTATGACATTTGTTTAGTTTAATATATTCTTATAACTGTAATTCTTATAAAACTCAGATCACTGTGCCACTTCAGAGTTGAGATATTGTCTGTTTGTTGAATTCATTTTTTGAGCTACTACCTGCTTGATTAACTAACTGTACTAGATATTTCTTAATCACAACAAAGAAGGAAAAGCTGGGGAAATGGATTTGTAGCAATGAATTGCGATGGTAAACCACTTTAAAGTGCAGAAATAACTTAACAGCTGTATTTTTTTTCCTTAAACCCATTTAATCCAAAACACAGCAATGTATTCTACATTCTGTAGAATATAGTCAGCAACTAATTTTACTGTGGGGAAAATAGAAAGTTTTATAATACTGAATTAGATTAAGGATGTTGTCTAATGCTGTGAGCCATAACTGCAAGTTGTCCATGTGTGTGAAGTTATGTGTGAAATGTAAGCAACAGTTGCAAGTTTTCCAAGTGCATGATGTTTTATTAAGTTGTAAGAAACACTTGCAGATTGTCCATACATACAAAGTTGTCGAAAGTTGTAAGCATTACTTGCAAGTGCTCTATATTTATCAGTTTTCAGGGACAGGTTTTAGCTCATTCTGTCATTTACTAGACCTAACATTATTATCTAAAGTATAGGCAAAACTGGCACTATTGTCTGTATATACCACTTTTACAGCAATGTAGACAGAGGTTCGTGAGCCTGAGGATTTAGGGCCACATGGCTAGTGCTGTCGCCACAGACTACAGGTTAGGATGTTTAATTGTCCCCCCCCCCCCCCCCCTGCATAAGAATTATATCACCCTACGGGGGAGGGGGAGGGTGGGCGAATCAGGTCTCTCTACCTTGTAACCATTTGGGCAGTCACTCCTAAAGTACAGTGTTTGTCATTTATCATGATTTATTTGAAATGAAAATAATTAGACTTTGTGTGGCTTCTCAGTCATATGTTATAACGGCTGCTCTTAAGGGAAGCAAATAATGGTTACACTGTAGTCTGTCACACATGTGCAGTGGTCTGTTTGCTTGACCCACACATGCATGGGATGAAACAGACACATGAAGCCTGTGCCTGTGTTTATTCAGTTTGTGACATCTTGTCTAGTAAAGAGTTATGGTTATCTGTCTGTGCCAGTCATGAGTGTTATGGTTTGTTATTGGGTTGATTTTCCCTTTTTTCTTAGAGTATCTTCTTGTTCTTTTTTTTTTTTTTTGCATTCACTAGTTGTAAGCTGTGGCAGAAAGTCTTATTCATCCATTTCTTAATTTTGGTGGTTTTGTTCCAGGATTTCAGTGTTGCATGCATATCCATTTTATTGACTTATTAGTGTGCAGACTGTTGGTTCCTTGCCTCTTAGGTAGATGATCTCTCCGACTTCAAAGGATAAATAAATCCTTACATTGACCAGGCTCCCATTTAGGGACCTGTTTCTAGGATGACCGGGGATATGTGTAGATAGGTCTAGACCAGTTTGAACCCTGGTCTTAATGGCCACCACCAAATATGTTGTACTGTGGCACGTCTGCATCCCTTTCTCAAAGTATATCACAGGTTCTGACATTGCTTTTATTTTCAGTCTTGTAATATTTTTTTTAAAGCAAATTTTCTTCTTCTGTGAAATCTTCTCTTCATATTCCCAGCTATGCCTATCTTCATAATGAGATAAGAAATAGTTGTTTGGCCCCTGAACCAGTTTTCAAGTAAGCTCAAAAATATTTTATTCATCATCTGAACAAACCAAGATGTTTTGAACTAAATCACATCCCATCACGGGTGTTCAAACATTAAAAGGAGAGGGGTGGGTGGGCCTTAGAAATTCTTTAGCCCAGTCCAGATGGTGGAAGGGGGATGGGGGGGGGGGGGATGGTGAGGGGATTGTCATCTGCTCATTACCTTCCTAAATTTCTAAAAATGCTAAGCTTCACAACTTCCCCCAACCAGCCATATACAGAAATTCTGTTTTTTTTTTTTTTCGGTTTTTATTTACGGACATCATATTATTGAAACATATTTTTATTTTTTTTTGCCAGTAATTAAATTATTTACTATTGCGCATTTGATGAACTTAGGCTCTTTTAGCGCTAAACCCCCTCCTCTTCCCCTTTCCCACTTACCAAAACCCCTGTGATTTCTTTATATGGGCACCCATACATCCCACACCAAATAAATAAAATTTATGTCTTTGGCATAAACTTTAACAATGTCTTGGACATTTACAGTTAAACATTAGGAATAATGACTAGAATGCAGACATTTGCATTAGCAACCAGGACAACATTAGACAGCAGCAACTAGAACATAAATGTGGACAGTAAAAGCTGGAACATAAACGGTGACAGCAAAAACTGGAACATAAACATGGACTGCAAAAGTTGGAACATAAACGGTGACAGCAAAAACTGCAACATAACGACAGCAAAAACTGGAACATAAAAGTGGACAGCAAAAACTGGAACATAAACTGTGACAGCAAATACTGGAACATAAACATGGACAGCAAAAGTTGGAACATAAACGGTGACAGCAAAAACTGGAACATAAACGTGGACAGTAAAAGCTGGAACATAAACGGTGACAGCAAAAACTGGAACATAAACGTGGACAGTAAAAGCTGGAACATAAAAGATGACAGCAAAAACTGGAACATAAACGTGGACAGCAAAAGCTGGAACATAAACGGTGACAGCAAAAACTGCAACATAAACCGTGACAGCAAAAACTGGAACATAAACGTGGACAGCAAAAACTGGAACATAAACAGTGACAGCAAAAACTGCAACATAAACCGTGACAGCAAAAACTGGAACATAAAAGTGGACAGCAAAAACTGGAACATAAACTGTGACAGCAAATACTGGAACATAAATATTGACAGCATGGTTAGGAGATAAACATTAACCGCAGAAACCAGAACAAAGCTGTTGACAGCAGCAGTAGAATATAAACTTGACAGCAACAGTTGAAGATAAACATTGACAGCAACAGTTGAAGATAAACATTGACAGCAACAGTTGAAGATAAACATGGACAGCAAAAACTAAAAGTAAACATTGACATAACCACCTAGAAAATAAACATTGACAGCAGTGGTAGAAGATAAACATTGAAGCAACAGGTGATTACATACACTGACATAACCAGCTAGACCATAAACATTGACAGCGATAACAAGACCAGAATCACTAAGATAGAAACATTGACAGCATCAGTAGAAGATAAACATTGACAGCAACATCCGCGTATGGGTTCTGTGGCTTCTTGTGGGGGAAAATGGGGGGGGGGGGGGGGCCTCTGCCTCCTAAAAAGCATGTCTGTAAGAGTGGACTAATTGGGGACTTTCTTCCAAATCCGGCTTTCTGTCGGGGCTTACAGCCAGTGAACAGAGAAGAAGAAGAAGAGGACGACAGGAACAATAGAAGATAATTCACTGACATAACCAACTAGAACATAAACATTCTTCTTCTCTTCTTCTTCTTCTTCTTCACTTCCTCTTTTACCGCTGTGGGTGTCGAGGGAGATATAAGGTTCTCTTTCTAGCTCTTCTAGCTGCCTCGACCATAGGCACTTCGTGCTGTTGTAGAGTTTCTCTGATTTTATCCTTCCATCTTGTTCTTGGTCTACCCTGTGCTCTACGTCCTTCTTCTCTTTCCATGTGTGCTTTGTATGGTATGGTGTCACAAGGCATTCTCTCTAAGTGGGCAAACCATTTCACTTGCTGTCTTTGTATGTAATCCAGAATTGGTTCTGTGCTGACTTGTTCTCTTATGATCTCATTCCTGATCTTATCTCTTATGGTCACTCCTTCAGCCCTTCTCAGACATCTCATTTCTGTGGTTACTAATTTTCTTTTATGGTTTGTTGTGAGTGACCATGTCTGGCACTGGTAGCACAGAGTTGGAATAAATATGCTTTGAATAAGATGTCTCTTTGTGCTGATTGGGATTGTCTTATGCTGTAAGAGGGGAGCTAGCTGTCCCAATACTTGGTTTGCTTTACTGCATCTAATGTTAATTTCTTTATCCAATTTCCCATCTTCGGTAAATGTAGTTCCCAGATATTTAAACTCAGATGCCTGTTTAATGTCTTTGTATTCTATTGCTATGTTTAGATCTGTCTTCTTTTTTCCTATTGACATTACTTCTGTCTTTTCAGTGTTAATTCTCATATTATTTGTTTTACATTCTTCATTCATGGATGTTAGATGTTGTTGCAATTTCATGGCTGTATCTGCTATCAAGGCCTGGTCATCTGCAAAGAGTAATTCGTTGATCTTACTAAGATCTTCATTCATGGGCTTGGCATTCTTGCATATACTGTTGATGTAGGTGATAAACAGCAGTGGTGATAAGACACACCCCTGTCTTACTCCAGAATGTCACTGTGAAAGGATGAGATGTTCCCTGTTTATCCTAAACTACACTTCTACAATCCCTGTATAAAACTTTTGCACACTTCGATGAGGTGTTCGCTAACTCCATATCTTGCCATTACTGTCCATAATAATTGTCTGTCGACTCTGTCAAATGCCTTCTCCTGGTCTTCGAATGCCACAAATAAGTTCTTATTGTATTCAATGTTCTTTTCTATTAACTGTTTTAGTGTGAAGATTGCATCTGTGCAGCTTCTATTTCTCCTAAATCCCATCTGTTCTTCTGCCAGCTGTGGTTCTATCACTGGTCTCAGTCTTGTTTCTATTATCTTGGCATACATTTTGCCAACATGGCTTAAAAGAGAGATGCCTCGATATTGACCGCATTCTCGTTTGCTTCCTTTGTTCTTCCACAATGGTATAACTATTGCATGTTGCCAATCAATAGGGGCCGTTTGTTGTACCCATGCTGCATTGAATATTCTGTGAAGCCATCTGATGCTGCTTTCACCTGCTGCTTGAATTATTTCTGTTGGTAATCTATCAGCTCCTGGTGCTTTATATTTGGGAGACTGTTTAATGACTTTTTTTATTTCATCCATTAGTATGTGTGGTTCTAACATTGTTGCTCTGTGCTCTTCAGTTGTTCTTTCCTGATGATCTCCTAGAGGATTAAAGAGCTCATTGAAGTATTCCCTCCATCTTTCTGCTATCTCTGGTGGATCTATCAATGGCCTTCCTGTCTTATCATTAATTATTTCAGTGGGGTTGTAGCTCTCATCTCTTTTCCGCATATTTTTAACTACTTTGAAAAATTTTCTGCTGGCTGTTTTCTCATTTTCTGCTAGTAACTCACCGAAACGTTCCCAGGATGCTTGTTTTGCTTTCTTGACACTCCTGTTGGTTTCTCTCATTTGCAGTCTATAGTTTATGTAATCTTCTTCTTTCTTTGATTTTATCCACTGTTTATATAAACATAAACATTGGCAGTAATAACTAAGATAGAGACAACAGACAAGAACAGTGTAATTATGGTCTGAGACTAAACAAGTTGAGACAACTCGAAGTGAAGTGATCATACAAGAATGAAGTGTTCAACCTACTGAGAGTTACTAGGTACATATTTTATTTTATGTCTGGATACAAATAACACATAATAGATAGAAATGATTGAAGACACTCCCAGTGAAATAGTATGCTGGTATTGTAGCAGATATATTAATTTTAGGCTTGTCTCTAGTTGCATACAGAATAGAACAATGGACGGTTACTGTAACCATTGATCGGAAAGAGGGGGGAAGGAGGGGTATGGAGCATATAGCAGTGAGAAAACAAGCAGTTTGCAGACTAATACCTGCTTTTGCTGTCTGCTTGTGTGTTCCGCTCCCGCCCCCTGTGTGTGTGTGCGTGCGTGTGTATAGATCCGTGCGGTATGCATATATAGAAGCTATCAGACATGTAAATATTAGTGCAGTAACGATTCGTGTGGGGACACAGCGTCTGGAGATGGGCAGGAAATTACATGACAGGCTGCAAACTGGCTAAAGTGGTGGAGATTCACTTCAGCTGTTCTGTGTTGGGTGTACGTGGCAGTTTGTGAGAGACGCTGACAGTGGTGGATGACTTTAGGCTACGTTTCATGCCTTCAAGAGAGCGCCTTCTTCTTCTGCTGTTGATATTACTGCTGCTACAGCTACCAGTAGTAGTACTACTACACAAATACTGCTGCGGCTGTTACTACTGCTGCTGCTCCTACTACCACTTCTACTACTGCTGCTACTTCTACCACAACCAACACCACTGCTACTATTACCGCTACTACTACTACTACTACTACTACTACTACACTACTACAACTGCCACAAACACCACTAATACTACTGCTACTACCACTACTACTATTGTTGCTGCTGCTACTACTATTGCTGCTGCTACTACTACTAATACTGCTACTACTGCCACAAACACCACTAATAATATTGCTACTACTGTTGCTGCTGCTGCTACTACTACCTTTTCTTCACTGCTTAAAAAAGAATTTTTTAAAAGGAGTAGAAAATTCTAGGGAAGAGAAAAAGTTGGTAAGAAACAACAAATAGTTTATGTTAGCTTTACAAAATCGACAAAGGACGTTGCGGCGATTAGCCTTCATCAGCACATAAAGGACAACACAGTACACATACACAAATATGTTCTAACTATGAAGTGACTACATAGGACTCTAATGTATAAAATAAATGATACTCATCTGTGTCCCTGGCGAAAAAACTTCATACAATGAAATGACGGTCAGCTTATATATTTCCAACGCGCAGGGGCGGATTAGACGCCAACAGCGTACACTGAGTGTCAAAGGAGGGAGGGGTTGGCCTATAGGGCGTAACCGGGGTTGGGTTGTGGGGATGACATTGGTCCATCCGAATGGAATAAAAGTGGTGCCTGTGCTTGCAAACAAATATCAGCAGACAGACAGACAAACTGACAGGCAGAGACGGACGGACGGATAGACAGGCAGATAGATAGATAGATAGATAGATAGATAGATAGATAGATAGATAGATAGATAGATAGATAGATAGATAGATAGATAGATAGATAGATAGATAGATAGATAGATAGATAGGTAGGTAGGTAGGTAGGTAGGTAGGTAGGTAGATTAGATCGTGTTTATTGCCTTGGATCTCTCTGTGGCGAAGCTGTGTTGTGTGTTGTATGTCCCTTTCATCCGACGCTTTTTGATTCCACACATTTTGGGACCCGCCTTGGCTTAGATTTTACAAATTGCATGAAGTATTTTAAAGTATAGTTAATTCATGTTAGCGAAACGGGTTATGTGACGATTTTACTTTGCCATTTTCAGCTGCAACGCGAAGGGGAGAAAGAAAGGGGGTGGGGGAGAGTTGTAACTTGCGCTTTGTTTCTACTATTAGTCAACATTATCTGAGAAGATTATGTATCTAATTTACTACCCAGCGATCATGGGCACTAATTAAAGTCTGGTTGAGGTTGCCGGACATATGAGTGATATCTTCTTGAAACACTGTCATCACCTGTATCCGAATACTCCGCACATTTGGTTTTAGATTCGGGGTATGCGTTTAATTTCTAGACCTTTCCACCCCTGACACCGTCATTTACTTTCCCTTTTCACTTATGATCTGACTGGTTCTGCCTTACCTGCACGGCTCGTAGTAGTTGCACTAACAAGTTGGCCCTCAGAGTCAAAGACCCACCCCAACAGTCATAACTCGTGACCACTACACTTGCCTCTGGTCGTAAATCCTCACCCTCAATGATCAGCCTTCTCGAGCTGACCGTCAGCTAGAGAAGGCGTTAGATCAACCCTCTCCCCAATCCCCTCTCGTTTTTCATTTCCTTGTCTTACATCGTCTTTTACATTGTGCAAGTATTCTTTTTTTTTTTTTAAAGAATAATTGACGGTGCAACTAAAACAATACATTTTATACATTAAAACTAGGCTTCTGCGGTAGTCCTAATTTCAGTTGACCAACCATTCTAGAATAAACTAAAAACGCTTGCCCGGTATGATAGAATTAGCAGAACGCCACTGAACGTGCTACATCTCTCGCCAGGCGTACCTTGTTTACTCACTCGAGTTTCCTTACCTAACGGAGCAGAGTCGGCGCATTGTTTCATCCATGGTAGAATTGTCTGCACCTGAGATGACTTTGAATTTGCTCTGAAACGTGCCGAGCAGATCTAATTTATTTAACTCATTATATCCCAGACATTTTCTACTTTAACTAACACATGATCGTCTCAGATTGTAGTTGGGACATTTCAATCTTTGTAGACGACAGTGTTATACTGGTCTATGCGGAGGCATGGGGATCGCAGCCCATGGCAATGGCGACTGGGACTAGCAAGACCCGTCCGCGTTAGGAAGTCTTCCACAGTTAGAACATGGGATTTCAGGACCGTTGTTGTCATCGTATGTACTTCATTTGCTTCTTTTCAGACGCTCAGCTGTCAACCTTTCTGCAGTCATGGTTCCTTTATTCCTCTTCCATTCCTGATTTTTCCTCCACTCAGTACGGCTCAGTGCATTTTGTTCCGACGAATCTACCCCATACCTGTATCACTCATATCACGCTTGCACATCTTTGCAAGGTTAAAGTCTTTATATCGTAGTAGAGGCCGGCCTCGACATCTTCTATCCATCTGTAATTTACCATAGAGGACTCTGCCATCCTCCATCTCTCCAGGTGCGACTCGGCAACATGAGCCTTCATAGGCTGAGCATTGAGAAGACTGTTGTAAAATACTAGCTCGTTATCCGGTACCTTAGTGTTTATGATCTTGTCCTGCCACTTAATGTCAAGTATTCTTCTTGGGCATCGCATGTGAAAGCTATTTAGTCGTTTCTACTGGTGCGAATAAGTTTTCCAAGTTTCACTACCATAAAGCAGAGTGATGAAAACACAAGCTTGATAGAATTTCTGTTATTCCAAACTCTGTTTTGTGAATCTGTTCCTTATGGTTCCTGCCTTACCCATCCTGATGTTGATTTCTTGGTCCAGTGTTAGTTAGTTATTCATGGTGAAACCCAGATAGGTAAAATGGTCAACTGTCCCCAGCTCTTCGCCGTCAGTGTAGACTGCAGGTCTATCATTAACATCTTTCACCATAACATATGTCTTCTATGTGCTAATTGTTAGTCCAAATTCTTAGCACGCATCAGCAAATGCAGACAGTGAACATTGCAGCTCCTTCTCTGAGTGGGTGGTTATTGCTGCATCGTCTTCTGCATCACATGCAAGCAGCAGCTGTCCGATAAGTACCTGTCTCTTCCTCATTTTGTTTTCAACCTACGAACAAAGTAGAGGTTGCTTTCAGATCGAGAACGAATGAATATACCGACCTCCTTATCCTGAAAGGCGTATTTCAAAAGGAGGTCAGAAGTATATTCCAAGGGTTAATAGCATTATGGGAGAGAACTGTTTAATGTAGGGATTTAAGCAGGGTCAGCGTAGTAAATATCAAATGAGTTTGGAAATATGTATAATGTAAATAGAACCCAACAAACTCATGGGGAGTTGCTAGGTACCGAATGCGTAGCTAATGTTTCCGTCTGTCCGCCGTGACTCGGACTAAAACTTATCATGTCTTAGTCACTAAAGATTTCATTGTCATATAGTACTGTCTTTTTCTTCTTCTTCCTCTTCTTCTTTTTCTTCTTTCCTCCTCCTCCTCCTCCTCCCTCCTCTTCCTTCTTGTAGCTGATACCCTTTCGTTTTTCCAGGGTTACAGGGAGGCATGAGAATTATATCTCAAAGTGATTAAATCAGCATTTCAGGTCTGTATTCTTTTTCCGAATATTCTATGAATAAAGTCTGTCAGTATAGTAGAGATCATGTGTTTTGAGCAAAGTTTGGTGTAGATACTACAGGATCAAAAGAAGAGTGCTCTGTCAGCTTGTCGGAGCTTCCCTCTTAAACCCACTACCAGCTTCTTGTAGAATGGATTTCAAGAATATTACAATTTAGGACCTATTTTTTCAGCGCCCTTTTTCGTGTCTGAAATTCTCCACCAATCCTCGATGAGTTGGAATAGAAAGCTAACCATACATTTTCTTGATGCCAACTTCTCAGACGTGTAAGCGGTACCCTTTGGATAACGAACAATATGTTATGGCTGTTCTCCCTTGAGGACCAGATGCCATTCACGAGGCTCTGAGCAGGATAGAAGCAAACTGCACATTTCATATTGTTGGTGTAGATAACATTATAAAGACTACAGAATATCATGAAAGTGTCGGATTATCAAATTGGACACCGTACAAGTCCACTTATCCTCAGACCTCCTCGCCTTTTTAAAAACAAATGAGTTGCGACCGATCAACTCAGTTGAGTGTTAGGCCGTCGGTCTTTTCTTGAACGTTTAACATTATCATTGGCCTTGTCGAAGGGCATGGACGATCATGTTTCACTCTCTCATTGCGACCATCACTCTCAACATTTCAGGCCTGTGTTTTTTTTTTTTTTCCGAGTATGCCGTGTGTTGCCATTTGTTCACCTTCTTCTGTTTCCCTTTGGGTTTTACATTACGTTTTCCCGTTTTCAATATTTTCCGAAGTTTAATATTTTAACATCGAGAAATTATTAGACTGTTGGAAAATTTAAACACAGATGGCAAAGATCTACGAATGATATAAAGCATACATTGGTAACAAGCAACAACAAAAAAAATGGTATTATTCTTCTTCTCCTTCTGCGTTCGACATCAGTCATGCTAGACATTGAGTCCCGCCTGGGTCACAAATAGGATTGTGCGTTTAAGGTCGCCACCGGTCCCCCATAGCTTCTCTTTCAATGTGGCTCCCTTGGGCCAGATCCACAGTCTTTGATAGGAGAGGTTAGGGCAGTACTGTAGTATGTGCCCAGGGGTCTGTCTTTCTGCTCCACAATCACAGGCAGCAGATTCTTTTATGCCTATCCTGTACAGGTGTGCTCAAAGACCACAGTGTCCAGTCCGAAGTCTAAAAATTGTTGTTTGTTCTTTCCTGTTGAGTTTGTTTATGCTGTCACTCTCTGGTCTGTAAGCTCTGAAGTTAGTGCAGATGTCACCTGCTGGTAGAGAAAGAGTTTCTGCTCTACTGCTAGGGGGTTTAATGTATATTCCACAACTCCCCTTTCTAACTGCATCTATAGCAGAGCCGTCGGTGAAACCCTGAGTCCAAGTGGTGTTTGGATACTTTTCATCAAGCATAGCAAGAGCCAGGGTTCTCTGTTGTGTCTCCGTCTGGGCATCTTTTGAAGTGATCCCTGGTACCGTTAGAACTACATTTGCCTTCTCTGGCTTGCTTGTCCATGGTTCTGTCCTAAGTTTTTCGCACAGTGCTACATCTCTTTCAAGCAGATCTTGGTGCTGTCTGTACAGTTCTCTAGCAAAGTGGTTGGGGCTCTGACGCTTCAGTCTGTTTTTTGTTCTCTCTTGAAATTTAAAATGCAGTGGGTGACTTTCAAGTCTTTTTAATTTCTCATACTGTAAAAGAGTTTTGTATTGTCTTCTGAGTTCGAGTGGTTCAGTATCTGCTATCCTCTCTATCTCTCTGATGGGGGTGAACGTATGGGGTGACTGCAGTCAAGCTAATACAAGGAATTCCAGTGAATTCCTTGTATAATCACATAGTAGTCATATAATAGTAATTTAGCAATAGTCATAAAATATAATATATAATACAATATAATATATAAAATAGAAATAGTCCTGTAATAGTCACATTTCTTCTTCTTCTTCTTCGCGTTCACCAGCTGTACACTCTGGCGGAAAGTTCTGGTTGCTCGTCCACTACTGAACTGCAGTCCTGCTCCAGAACCTGAGTGTTGCGTGTGCATCAGTTTTACAGATCCCATTCTCTTGAATACAGACTGTTGGTTCCTTGCCTCTCCGGCAGATTCACTCCGACTTCAAAGGAAGCTCCCCAATTAGTCGACTCTTACGACATGCTTTTGGGGAGGCAGGGGGTCTATTCTTGTTTTCCCCACAATGGGGCCCCGGAACCCACACGGGGGGAGTCACGTTTCACTGGTGACAGTAATTTTTTTGTGGGGAAAAAAAAAGCGAAGCCAGACATAGCAGACTACAACAAAATGGGAATTTTCCGACACATTGAACACTATGTTATTTAATGTATACAGTAAAACAGTAAATAGATCCACGTAAGTTTTGTGGGGCATATGAATTTGGAAGCATAAACATTCTGCGTTATGCCGAGGATATAGTTTTGGTCGCAGAAAGTGAAATTCAAATGCAAAAAAAATGGTTGACAACACAATAATAAAAGTCAAAACAAAAGTCGCATTTTGTACAGCAAGCGAAACAAAAAAGAAGTAAAAGTGAGTGCTCCTAGAATGCGACAATACAGGAAACAAGACACATGTGTAGAAAGTCGATACGTTTAAGTACCTGAGTATGTTGGGTACCTTGATAACAACAGATGCAGAATTTATTAAAGAAGTTAAATGAAGAAGAACTGAGAAACAAATACAGATTGTTTGGTTCAGGCTGTGATTGTCAGTTGAGGTGACAGCTACTTCCCTGTCCTTTACCTGACGTGGCAGGGCCAACCCCTGCATTTTTTTTTTATTGTTTGGTTTTACTTGGCAGTTTAACGATCAATAGTTTGTCATTGCTTTCTGTTTCAAATGTACCTATAAGCTTACGTTTCTGCAGAAGCCCTCGTGGGGTAGCGGCTAGACGTTCGTCTGCAGATGGTGGGATCGGGTCCTGATGGAACCGGATTGTTCCCCAAAATGACCTTGGCTCCCAGGTCAGCAAAGCCTTAAATGGCTATCAGGTACAGTCCTTGGAAGTAAAGGCGGTCGGCGTGATGTTGACCACACCGAGTGTCGAGTGCCCGAATATTTTCTATAAAATATTGGTTCTATCCCTACCTGCCCAGTACGTCTGAAGATATGGAAAAGGGTCCTTTTAACGTTCCTGCTGGCAATAAGTAACATTTATAATGATAAAGCAATAATGATAACATTCATTTAACGTATGGATAAAACATCGGATTCAGGCAAGTAAAACAGTGACAGGTAGAATACACAAGATGTAAATGTTTTTGTTTTTTTTCAGTTCACTTGTAACATTTCAGCAGTGTTATTTTTAAAACTGGGTCGCGTGCCTCCATCCCTGATTTCACAGTTGTGCAAAAATGCCTCTTCAAGCGCCAATGCTTACCTCGCTTCTTCTCTACAACGTTTCTCTGTGTATTAGATTATAACATCAGGCATTTCATCAATGTTTTTTCCATGCCAACTTAGCCGTGTCAGTAAACTAAATTACCCCGTTATGTGTAAAGTTGTTTTTATTTAGGAACATGATGCACAGATGTGTTGTGTTTATATAATACTGTAGTGGTGTGTTTTAACCTGCACGCCAATCCCGCCTACTGGGGGCGAGTGCAGAAATGACGTGTAGGCCGCTGTGTTGGTAAATGCGTACTTACCGCGCGCTCTGTGAGCTGCTAGGCTGGGGATATATATAGCTCTCAGGTGTCCTAGCCTGCCACAGTGATGACGCATGCGTTCAGTTGTTTTTATCTTAAAAGTACCGAGTAAGTAGATGTACGAATCTGAGGCTGAGCTCCTGTCCCCTCTGGAATATTTGCATTTGATAGGTAAACTGTTTGACTTTTTTGGCAAGAGAGACACTGGGTGTTTGTTTACCCGATTTGATTTCTAATTCTCTAAATTTGTTTTACACCGTTTTCTGTGCATGTTTAAATTGCAATTTAAATGTCAGGCTGTGTTTTCCCTGCATAGAACAACTTGATGCCATTCTGCTGTTTGTAGTTTCTCAGCACCATTCGGATTCCCATGCACCTACGTAACATTGTAATAAATGGTAGCGGTGGATTTCATATCTAAAAAATATTCAACATTTATTTCATGTCTCTGAAATACGCAGGATTTATTTTATATCTCTAAAATCACTAATTTTCTTGTATGACATATCTCTAAAAATCGCCGATTTTTATTGTTTTTAATCGAAAACCTGATCTTGCACACACGATAGCACTGGGTAAGGATATTTTTGATTTTCACTGACTTGGGTTTCCAGATCCATTCAGTCTGAATTAAATACCAGGAAGTTGTCCTGGAAGTAAAGATGACCGGCGGGATGTTATCCACATACCTCCACTGAGTGTCCTGTTTGTTTTCAAATGTAAGGTCAGCACCATATGCCTTACAAAGCTTTCCATTTCCAACTATCACTTCCTGTGCTTCGCTAGCCTTTAGTCTGTTCCTGAAGTTCTGCCTAAATTGAAAAATCTGTAACTTAGTAACGAGGGGTGTCAGTTGTTGAAATTTGGCATGCACCTGTCAATAATCATGTCTTTATAATGTTTTTTTTTTTTAAATTAAACAAACATCTAGTTATTTTGTGTGTGTGTGCCTCATTTATAGTATATGAAAAAAACAGACACTGATTCAAAGCAGTCAACATGCTTACAGTAACTTGAGTAAATGAGTGAGGGAAACTTTTCAGAACATTAACTTGCCTGCATGTCATAGGCGTTTTACTCTCAGGTGGTTATCTTCAGTATGTCTCCTGTGAGTTGCACGTTTTTCATTGATTGGGGTATAGGCTATCAGAATAATCACCATCCATGCATTGCTGCCCATGTCAACTGATTTCTAAACAGTCTCCACAACTGTAGTCGGCTCTGTGGCTAAGTCGATTCGAACGCTTCGTAATGCCGGGATGCCTGGTTCGATCCCAGCTGCGGGCCATGCGCCTTGCATTGGTTTCGACAGTGGTATCAAGAAAGCTGACCATCCAGAAAGCAATGGCAAACTACTTGACATGAATTTGCCTAGAAAAACCACACAACAGCCAGGGGGCTGTTGGGATTGGTTCTGCAACTCCCTGTAAAGGATACGCAACTAACCTTCACATCTGTGTCAGTTACTGTATATTTTTCATTATTTTTTTTTTTTAGGAGTACAGAAATTATTAGTCAAATAAAGATGAAAGAAATTTGTTGCTTCAAGAAAACAGCAGCATTTGTGCAACTGGATATTGGAAAGTCGATTGCACAAAAGCGATTTTTGGTAAAGTGTGACAGCATAAGGATATTGGAAAGTTAGGACCTATCACTTTAAGAAGTGTGACAGCAGGAAGTTTTGTAGAGTGTACCATATCACAAGAAGTGTGACAGGAAGAGTGTACCATTGAAGTGTTGATCCATATAGGAGTTTTGTAAGCATATCACTTTAAGAAGTGTGACGGCAGGAGTTTTGTAGAGTGTACCATATCACTTTAAGAAGTGTGACAGCAGGAGTTTTGTAGAGTGTACCATATCACTTTAAGAAGTGTGACAGCAGGAGTTTTGTAGAGTGTACCATATCACTTTAAGAAGTGTGACGGCAGGAGTTTTGTAGAGTGTACCATGTCACTTTAAGAAGTGTGACGGCAGGAGTTCTGAAAGGCACCATAGTTTTTGTTTGTGCTACATAACGCCAATTTCTGTAAAATAACTTGGAAACACAAGATATGGTCTCTACAGTTGTACAAAGATGGAGAAACCTTGTACAATAATAGCTGATGTTTGTTGAACAATTGACAGTTGTTCACTGTGGGTGTCACAAACATCTTCAGTAGTAGCAGCTGTTACTTGATGGTCAAGTGTAGGGGCAAGATGGTACTTGACTGTAGAGTGGGTGCAGGGTTTGAATACATGTGATTGTACAGCAGTGTGAGAATACTAAGCCCTATTTCTAGGCTGGGCTAGCTTAGCACAAGCAGACAGTAGCAACTGTTCCTGTTTACCTTGCCTCTGTATTTGGTGTGTAGGCGGGAGGAGTGTTCTCATGTATGAGCTCACTGGGGAAGGCTTACCTTGGCGTCTTTGTTTCACACTGTGTTCTGTGTGGGGGTATGCGTAGAGGTAATAGTTAAGTGTGGCAGCGAGGTGGTTATAGTTGTTGTAATGCTAGTGTTAGTGTTAGTTACATCAGTTGTAATGTGAGTATTTATTGTTGTAAAGTTAGTGTTAGTTTAAGCAGTTGTGATGTGTTAGATTTAGTACTTGTAATGTGTTGTTATAGTAGTTGTTATGGCAGTGTTCGTTATAACAGTTGTAATGTATTAGTTATACCAAGTGTAATATGAGTGTTTTAGCAGTTGTAGTGGTAGTGTTATTTAAAGCAGTTGTAATGTATTAGTTATACCAAGTGTAAATGAGCATTATAGCAACTGTAATGGTAGTGTTATTTATAACAGTTGTAATGTATTAGTTGTACCAAGTGTAATGTGAATGTTATAGCAGTTGTAGTTGTAGTGCTAGTTATAGCAGTTGTAATGTATTAGTTATAGCAAGTGTAATATGTGTATTATAGCAACTGTAATGGTAGTTTTTTTAACTCAGTTATAATATGTTAATTATAGCAAGTGTAGTATGCGTATTACTAACTGTATTAGTTATAGCAAGTGTAATATGCGTGTTATAGCAGTTGTAATTTATTATAGCAAGTGTAATACAATCGTTGTAAAAAGTAAGTAAAGTAAAGGACCCTTTTCCACGCCTTTAGGCGAATAGGGCATATAGGGCTAGACCTATATTTTTATAGACCAATCGGCACAAGATGGGGGATGTGGTCAGCATCACGCCGGCCGCCTTTACTTTCCCGGGACTGCACCCGGTACCCACTCAAGGCTGGGTCGACCTGGGAGCCAAGGTCATTTTTGAAAAAAGTCCGGCTCCGCTAGGGAGCGAACCCACGACCTTCTGATCCGCGACGAGCGTCTAGCCGCTCGGCCACGGTGACTCCCACACAATCGTTATAGCACATGTAATAGTAGTTAGTTATAATGGTTGTAGTGTATTATAGCAAGTGTAATATTTGTGTTATAGCAATTGTAATTGTTGTTATAGCCGTTGTAATGTATTAGTTATAGCAAGTGTAATATGAACGTTTAGCTATAACAGTTGTAAAGGTTGGTAGTGTTTTAGTTATAGCAATTGTAATGTAACTGTTAGTTGTAGCAATAGTAATTTTAGTTTTAATTACAGTAGTTGTAATGTGAGTGTTAGTTATTGTAGTTCTAATATTAGTATTAGTTATAATAGTTGTAATGAAGAAGTATTAGTTATTGTAGTGGTGTAACTTTTTGTTAGCAGTGATGAAATAATTGTAATGTCATAGTAATAACACTAACAGTGTAGTAGTTGTAATAAACATAATGATAATAGTTTATCATCATCGTCATAATCTCTTGTGGAGATTGTGGTTGTGCTGATGTTGACAGTAGTAATAGTAGCAGTAGTGGTAGTAGTAGTTGAAGTAGTAATAATTTTAATCAGCAGATGCAAATGTGAATAAAGTTGTGCAATGTATTTCGTCACATCTACAGACGAGTCCAAGGTTAGATGATTTGTTCCTAATGTGTTTTCCTGCCATAAGTTCTCTCTTATGATCTTTTTAATGGGGCTTTTGTTTTAATTTTTTAGCTGATCTGCTTCCACACTCCTACAGTTGTTTACCTATTTTTTGTTTACAGATACAAACTTGGCTCTAAGATTTGATCTCCCACAATGGTGCCTATTGTAGGCCTGGTGTCTTTGGTCTGGGTACTCTCCTGTCTGATGCTCAGCCATGGAGCTGTGTTTGGTCCTACTCAGTGTTGCACATGTGACTCCATGATGCCCAAAAACATTCCTCCTGGTAGACTACCTCAGGTGGTGCCCTCACCTTTCAGGATTGAAGTCAAGGAGCATGAGTACAAGGTCGGCACTGAGATTCATGGTGAGATTACTGTCTTCTTTATGTTTATGACATTTCCAGGGTCAGAGTCTGTGACTGTGTTGGAAGGAAAGAGAGAGAGATGTGATTGGGGTAGTATGTTTGGGAGGGGGGGGGGGGGGTATGAACACAGTGTCATAATTGCAGCATATCACATTTGATACAGAAGCAGGTGACTTGGCAGTAGGTGGCTTCACAATTCCAGCAATGGTATGTATGTCAAATAGTGAGAAAGCAATGGCAAACGATTGAACCTAAAATTATCTAGTAAAACCACAAACAGCCATAAAATGCTGCAGGCTGTTTTGTGACATCCTGTAAAGGATATGAAATTTAAAATTCATTTTACATGTTCTTCTTTATTGGATAGTTTACCGCTGAGCATATACAGAGAAATATACCAGGCAATACTTTATGCAATCCATTTTTTTTTTTCTTTTTTTTTTTTTTTTTTTTATTACTATTATTTAAGTTTACAAAAGTTATCATTGCATTTTTTTTAAGTGAAAATATTTAATTTTTTTGTATTGTTGACTTAAAGAACTATTCCATAGAAGAAGATGTGTAGTTTTCTTCTCTTTGACTTCCATGATGATGAGACTGGAGATTATCCAGAAAATGGCAACAGGTAGTATAGGCTCTGAGTGCATAGAAAGCGTTTGGAGATCACACTTAAACTCTCTCACATGGGACTACACACCAGGATAAAAGGTAATGAATGAGCTGACCAACTGACAAGCAGTGCACTACCATATGTGGGTAGAAGAATGGACAGAACTGATATCATAAACGCTGTATGGACGAGGATGGTGGATAATGAATCTCTAACACTAACCGGATCGTATGCCCTGAGAGTAAATCATGTTGCTTTAAAGCTGCAGTGATTGACTTTGCTCTGTGGAAGATACGAGGCATCTCAGGTAACTTGGTAGTAATGTCAGCTCCAGCACTTACAACAACCATCCACATCTATGCTGTCTTTGAGGCTGAGACAGGAGACATAACCAACTCCTTATGTTGACAATCACTAGAGGTACCTTGGAGTGGCTGCTGCCTCGAAGGACTTAGCACGCATGGGAATTGCTTATTGTGCAGAGGCATCAGTAGTGATAACATAATGATCATCCATTTACCTAACTTTTATCATCTTAACTGCTGTAATGATGGAGATGTATTCTCTCATGGTTTCCTAATTTCTCCTCCCTCAGTCAGTTTGGTTGGCCCTCCTGACCAGTTTTTTCGCTCATTTATGTTGGGTGCCTATGTGGAGCCTTACGCTAGAGGCCACATGCCAGTTGGGCAGATCAAAGCCTTACCTGGACAGAATTTTCAAGTCAGGGAAGACTGTATCCAGAAGGATGGTGCTCCAGACAGCACAGTTAACTCGGTAAGTTGACACTGAATGGGGCTTTTGAGTAATCTTTAAAAATAGATTGTCTTGAAAAACAAATTTATTTGGCCGCATCAAGCATCACAGTGATTTAGAGAAAAACATGAAGACTTGGTTCCTAAAATATGTCACAAGAGATACAAATATCTTGATATAGAAGTAAACAAGTCAAGAAAACTGAAGAAGGATCAAGTTTTTATTTTTAGCAAGCTGGTAAGAGCTTTGTTCTGCACGTACATGCTTTGTGATTGTGACTGACCATATTTCCCCAGGTATAAGACGCAAGTTGGTTTTGGGACTTGGAAATCTAGGGGGGAAAAGTAATATGATTACATAAAGTTATT
Source organism: Candidula unifasciata (assembly GCA_905116865.2). Taxonomy (NCBI): domain Eukaryota; kingdom Metazoa; phylum Mollusca; class Gastropoda; order Stylommatophora; family Geomitridae; genus Candidula; species Candidula unifasciata. Next base: position 190,500 of record CAJHNH020000936.1, on the reverse strand, counting down.
GAACTCACAATGTATTCATCATAGAATCCAGAAAACTACTCATCACTGTCACCCACACCAGATTTTCTCCCCAAGACTCACTTCATCGCCTCTCTAGAGAGGGACAGTGCATTATATTCAGACTAAGGACTGGGCACAACAGATTTTGTCAACATATGTTCACAATTTTTGGTGTAGGAAATACGGAGACGTGTCCCTGCAGCGTGGCACCCGAAAATGCTAAACATGTGCTCCAACACTGTCAACTGTATGCTGACAACAGAGATGCAATCTGGCCTGTTCCAACCAAACTGAAGACAAAACTGTATGGTACACGAGAGGATATGGATTGCACGATAGCTTTCATAAAGGCTACCGGCCTCCTGATATAAGTTTTCTGACAGAAGGATCGAAGAAGAAGAAGAAGACTGTCAAAACTCTTATCCATGTGATGGTTGTTCAGCTTGTCCTTGTCTGTGTCTCATGACGAATCACTTTCTTCAAGTATAGCCTCATCCTCAGTTCTAAGTGCACTGGGAAACCAATTGGCAGACAGGTTGGCTGGTGCAGCAGAAGTGGGTTGGTGACTTAATGCAAAAAATGCTAGATATGGTTAAGACCTTTTTGGAGAGAGAGAATGGTGCAGTGGGATCTGATCGACATTCAGCACTTAGAGGAAGGGAAAGATGGATATACAGTCAGAATGCTACAGGTACCATACAAATTGGAACTCTGTGCTGGCTGCTAAGAGAGAGACGGAACCCTCATGAAAATGTTGTGAGTGCTGTTAATCTTCTCTGCTAGTCACTGGTTGTAAACTCCTTGTTTATCCACTTCTGGACTGTGACCCATTCCAGGACTTGAGTCTCCTCTGTGCACATCCATTTGACAGATCTGGCTTATATGTTCAGAACACTTCATTGTTATGTCTCAGATTGGAAATCAGTTTACGACTTTCCTCTATCTCGATGAGGTCTGCTTCGTTTGTTTCTCTATCCTTCCATGATATCCTTTACATTATTCTGAGAAACCACATCTCTGCATTGAGTAAATATTTTTTTGTCTTGTTATAGCTTGTTGAAGAATGGTTGAAGCCACTGTATATTGCCACTTTGGAAATAATGAATTCATGGTTTTCCTGGATAGTTACATCTTCCCTTAGCATCTGCTGTGAAACCTTTTCATACTAAAACCCTTTCTAGGCAATGCTTAGTTATGTGGCTGTAATCTTTTCATACTAAAACCCTTTCTAGGCAATGCTTAGTTATGTGGCTGTAATCTTTTCATACTAAAACCCTTTCTAGGCAATGCTTAGTTATGTGGCTGTAATCTTTTCATACTAAAACCCTTTCTAGGCAATGCTTAGTTATGTGGCTGTAATCTTTTCATACTAAAACCCTTTTCTAGGCAATGCTTAGTTATGTGGCTGTAATCTTTTCATACTAAAACCCTTTCTAGGCAATGCTTAGTTATGTGGCTGTAATCTTTTCATACTAAAACCCTTTCTAGGCAATGCTTAGTTATGTGGCTGTAATCTTTTCATACTAAAACCCTTTCTAGGCAATGCTTAGTTATGTGGCTGTAATCTTTTCATACTAAAACCCTTTCTAGGCAATGCTTAGTTATGTGGCTGTAATCTTTTCATACTAAAACCCTTTCTAGGCAATGCTTAGTTATGTGGCTGTAATCTTTTCCCAGTTTTTTTTTAACTGAATATTTAGTATCAGTGGTGTGATGATGTATCACTGTCTACTAATCCGTATCACAGTATTATCTTTATATCTGACAGTATGCTGTGATCAGTCAAGATGAAAATCCCAAGAGGAACCTACAATTTGTGTGGACAGCCAACCGGCACTACAGACATATTGAGTTCAGGTCAGTTTTAGAACTATCGTGTTCTCAAATTTTTGGGTAGGTGTTAAAACTGTCTTGTGAATCTTATTATAAGGTCAGTGTTAGAACTCTCACGTGTCTGTCATTATCAGGTCAGTGATAAAACCTTCATTGTCCTTCATTACTGATACATTGATTTGTGAAAAATGTTTAGCTCATTCAGCTTGTAAAATTCATGTCATTTAAGCACTGTTGTTGGCATTTGTGGCTTAGAGATGGTGAACACAGTTTTTAATTCTGAGATATCCAGTTTGATTCGACAGTGGTATTGAGAGCTGACCGTTAAGAGCGGTGGCAAACTACTCATAAAAATTGCCTAGAATAACCACAAATGGCCAACAAATGCTGAGCTTGGTTTGCAACATCCACTATAGGATATGCAACTTTTTTTAAAAGTTGCTGATATATATATATATACACACACACATAAATCATTACTGATACATTAATATTTGGACAGCATTGAAACCAAATAAGGGTGTATAATTCATGTTAGTTTTAGAACAGTCACATGTCTTTCTTCACCAAGACATTAATTCTTTGAAAATATTCAGTCTACAGGTTTTAGAATTCAGGTCAGTTTTGGAGCTGTCATTACTGATAAAATATATTTAGATAAGAATCACACTCAGTTATGATTTTTTTTTTTTAAAGCTCATAAGTCTTAACCAGATCAGCAGTATAACTAATAAAAACTATATAGTGTAAAAACAAATATCATCGCTGTAACTAATTAAATGTAGGCACTTAAACTAAGGATGCAATTTGATTTAATATTTGTTTTTACCTTTTGCATATAAGATAAATGTGAACCAATCTATGTTCAGGGTTCTCAGAACCTACAGTCCTAATTCTCAGTACTTTCCAGTTAATAAAACTGATACTTTCCCAGGTTTTTATAGAATCCACCACTTTTCAGCATCGCTGGAATCTTCACTCATTGAGAAATGACAAATACAGCATATATAAACCACAAAATATGTGTGAGATAAATTGACAGTCATATACAATAGATAAATATGCATGTATGTGTAATAGGCAGACAAGCTGAAAACTGTTTACACGCAGAGGAGATATAGTTTTGAGATGAATGCAGAATGCTAGAAAGCCAAATGAGGTGGTTCTTCTCAAGATAGATGAAAGTCATTAACTGATTAGAATAATAAGACCGAGAACTGGGTAATAGCTGGCAAGATTGGTGGAAAGACAGCTAGGGAAAGGAAGTTGGATCAATACCTGAATGGTGTGGCCATATGGATAGGGTGAGACAAGAACACGGACCTGATCTGTGATTCTGGCGTTTGTGTGAGATGGTGAAACCTGACGTCCTACGCCTTATCGGCACAGCACATGATGATGGTGATCAACTGCAGTCACCCCTATTCCCATGGCTTCATCTTTCATGCTTCTTTGCTGAACTTGTGGAATTACTTAAAATTTAAAAAAAAACACTATTGTAAAATATGTTGAAACAAAACAAATATATACAATTACGAGTACTTTTTATTTTAGAGGCCTATTTATACCACTCAGATAACTAATTTTCCTGTTTGTATCTTTTTTAGGGCAACTTTTATTGTAAACGATGATGTCTTCTGGGTGTCAGAAAAATCTAGATTACTGGGAGATCCCAAAGCTGGACCCCTTCCCTTGCCCAGGAACAGGGTATGTTCTCTTATATGTTCTGTTTAGAATTGTTTATGTTCTGAATGTCCGTGTCACTGTCACTTGTCATGTCTGTCCACAAATTGATGCCTAATCATCTTCTCCAACTAAAGACTCAAACTCAGCTGACTTGACCCCGTCACTATGAGAGGCCTCACGCCCGGGCACTTCCGGTTTGGTGCCATTTACATTGTCATCATCATCATCATCATCATCACCTTCAGCAATGTGGGGAGGAACAGTTTGCGATCTACTGCTTAATGGCTAGCAATGACTAATATCATTCCATGACGATGTAGAAGCTCTTTAATGTCATCAGTCCATATCACCTAGGGCGGCCTCTTGCTTTGACTTCACATCTTTCGTTTAGTGTCTGTCTTGGTAGTTGTTCTGGCTGCATTCTTACTAGATGATCAAACTATTTTGTCTTCTGTTTCTTAATGAATTTGCTGCATCAATAGCCTGTCATGGTCATATTACCTGGCTTACTATTGTGGCTTGTTGACAAGAGACACAATTTAGAAGAATTAATTTGGTTTGAAGCTGCGTAAATTTTAAGCAGGACCATGAACAATTACATTTACTAAGAAAGGGCATTTAGAGAGTTTCCTTACGGAAAAATGACTTTATGTAGAAAAATTCTGACATCAAATTGACCTTATTAGTTACTGGGTGACCAGGTCATGGGGTAAAGTAATTGTGAGGCTATAATTGTTATTCAAGGCTCAAAGAAACATGCCAGTTAATTCTCTGCCTCATTTGTTTTTGTTGATTACTCCCCTTTATATATATATATTTGTGTGTGTGTGTGTGTTTTTTAGTCCGTAAATAATGTTTTCCCCAAAAAAAATTTCCCAAGGGAGAGACACATAACAGCCATGACTAACAGGCTTTTTCTCACTTCCTGTTTTTCTTTTCTTGTCTAAGCCTTCCAACCAAGCTAATCAGTACTTGAATGGCTGTAGGTCACGAGACTGAGCAAGAAGACTGTGTAGAGATCATATCCAGGCAGACTTACTTATACTTAAATCCTTGTATTCATCGACTAGAAAGAGAAGGTCATTCACAGAGAAGAATGGAAGTTGTTGATGTCTCCACCAGTTAACTTCAGGGGTTCGGAATGCAGAAGAAGTCCCTCCATGTCATGATGCCAAACTGTCTACATTATTTCTTGGTCTTCTGTGGCTCTCTTCCCTTCTTACATTCCTGCTAGCAAACATAATAGGTGTTCTTAAACATTTTGCTATCACTGTAAATTGGCTACCCCTTCCCAAATCATAGTCTTTCAGAATGCTTGGCAGGATCTGAGTGAAGGCCTGTTCTGCATTGAGAGTTGAAGGACAGAAGAAAAAGCATAATGTATTCTAACATAATTTATTAGTCCTATCCTCAAGTTGTTTGAGTGGTCACTTGGTTTGTCTTCTCCAAACTGCTACCTGAAAGTTTGCCAGACCATCCTGAGATTTAACAAATCTTAATCTGGACTATAGACCAAAAAGGCAAATCCCAGGTACCAGTTCAACTTCCAAAGAAGTTATAATTAGGGCACCCGTAATGGGAACACCAGCCAGGTGTCGCCTGCAGTTATATAAGAGTCAGGACTTTCTAAAATTGTTTTAAATTTCCCTTGATGTTTTGTGGCTTGTTTCCTAGGTGACTGCTCCAATTAACACAGACGAATGTGGGAACACTAAGGGATGCTTCCGGGAGCCACCGGGCTGCATAGAACCACAGTGCTTGTACATCCTCACCTGGAGAAGCGAAGCTGCCACAATTGACTTTGAACTTGGTGGACTGGCTGATAGTTCCATCGATAGATATGTTGCAGTTGGTCTTTCTGAAGACAAGTATATGGTCAGTTTTCTTTGAAAATATTGTTTTCATTGCACTCATCTACTTGTAAAGTCTGTATGAAATTGTAGAATGTGTATGAGTGTCAATTAGTAGGTATGTATAAAGCAGGAGTATCAGTGCCCATCATCTGGTAAGGAGTTCAAGTTCCAGGTTCAGGTTGAGAAATTCACTGTGAATTTTATTATGCAAAAGAAGATTGCTAAAAAAAGTGCTAACTGCTGCCTTTGTTTACCATTAGTGCGATGTAGGCTGGGGGGGGGGGTGATCTAAGGATTGGAGGCAGCCTGGCTAGTGTTGTCAACATGGACTGTATGTATAGTTTAGGATTTTATTTTTGCCAAAAAAAAAAAACCTCCGAACCTTACCGAAGATTCAAAGCAGTGTCTCCCAGGTGAAGATCGCTCACATTATTATAGCAGCCTCTATTTTTTGCACCTTTTACCATTTTATAGCCTCCATCAAATAACACCCGTCAGTGTAAAGAACTGCACCTGCCAGAACTAACCGTCTTTAGCACCAACCACCAACAGACACACATTCATCCTTTGATTTCATTCTTTATATTTGTATGAGGGTGTATGTATGACTGTGCATGTCTGTTTACGTATGTATATGTATGAGTATGCATGTACCTGTGTATTTATGGGTACATATGAGTATATATTTATATTTGGAGTGTGTTCAGTTGTGTATATAATGTGGGTTTGCATTATTTCATTATGTATATTTTTATATTAACATAACATACAATATTTATAATATACAATTTTGGTCTGAAAGATGACTGTTCGGAAGGGCCGAATGTAAGATGGACCTGTATGCCCAATTTGTAACCCTTTGAAAAAAAAGTTTGTTCGTTCCTTTTTTCTTTCTTCATTCTCTCATCTACTTATGTCAGAGTTAACACAAAGAAATTAATTTAAATGCCTCAGAAAATAGTATGAACAAACCTTGCAGTGTCTCACCACGTTACAAATATTCCTACTCTCATATTTGTTAATGTTACTATTGCAGGGTGACGACACAGTACTTACCTGTGCCCACAACTCAGAAACGGGCAGGACAGAAATATTTCTATCCTACAATACTGCAGACCCCAAGAACAACATTCCTGTTCCTAAATATGATGTCAACCCTTCCACAGGTGGACATGTGAGTACAAATAGTCAAATAAAGGTTCCTTGATACACTGTGTTACGTAATTGGTATATCATGTTCAATCAATCAGTCCTCATCGGGCTTAGAGACACTTAAGGTAAAGACAAGCTAGCGCCACTTAGTTTGACCCTGAGCTATCCTCTCTCTCTCTCTCTAGTTTTGTCCTTCTTATAGTCTTGAGTTCAGCCTCAAAAGTTCACCTGAAGTGCCGCTGGGCCTGCCTCATCCTCACTGTCCTTGTCGTTTCCATTGCATTGCTTGTCTCAGCCATCTCTCTTTCTTCATTCTGAGGACGTGTCCAAGCCACCTAAATCTTCTTTTTTTTTTTTAATTTCTAAATTTACATCTTCTGAGTCTTTCATTTGTTGTAATTGCTGATTTTGTTTTTATCTTCACATTTGAACCCCAACAATCTTCTGAAAAGTCTTCCCATGATGCTACTGCCATATATCTAGACCAGTCAACAAATAGCAGTTGTTGACCACAGAACGTGACAATAATTTATTTATAATTGCTGAATATAGAAAGTGGTAAAACTGTATGTTCAATGTAGAAAGTCCCTATGAAGGTTCCAGGATTCAGGGTTTTGTTTTTTTGTGATGGAAGGGAGGGGGGGGGGGGGGGTGGAGAATACACAAGCATGCTATACTAGGCTGCTAATTAGAGGTGTTTCATTTGAAAGTCAATAAGAGTGCATCTGCCTGAGATGTGAGGATCCAAGGCTGCATACAAGTCAAGTCAGATATGTCAAAATGGATGTGCACACAAAACTGAAGCCCTGGAACAAGACCAAAGTCTAGAAGTGGACTGACAACCAGAACTTTCCAACCCAGAACCCACTCTGGCAGCTAAGATTACAATTTGTTTTTATTTTGGCCAGCTAGGAAGGCATTGGGTGAATTGTTTGATGCAGAAAGCTCTATCATAAACTTTTATGTTTTATTTCCAGTATGATACTAGTCTGTACCCAGTGATTGTCTCGGAGGAAGGATCCTACGACAATGGACGACTCCGGTGTCGTTTCAGGATTAACAGAGATCTAGACACGAAGAAAAGAAGAAGAATAACCCGGTTCATTCAGAGGGTTTGTTAACCAAACAAGCAACCAAACACTGGAGGAAAAGGCAAAACTAATTTATCATTATATCGGCATTTTTGTGTTAGTTTGTTTATTGTGATTCTTCCAGAGTTTTAACCCCAGAGTCTTGATTCAACAAATCCCCAAATGGGTGCCAGGGCTCTATTTTGGGGAGAGTGAGGGAAGAAAGAAAGAAAGAAAGAAAGAATAGACCCTCGTTTTCCTAACAAACCTATTATATAAGAGGATTAATTAGGGTTTTGCTGAAATCTTATGTATTATGCTAAAAATTGTATAAATATAAGTTAAAACTGTATATACTATATTTAAAGAATGAGCTGTTTGTGCACACTGCTACATTTGTCATAGCTTTGTCCTGAGTTAAATTTTTATTATTTTATTTTATGAAACAAACATGAATTCCCTAGGAAGTCCAAAGCGCCATGGTCTGAGTGTTGAAGAGCTGCCTTTGGCCAGTGCAAACCGTATTGATTTCACCTACTTCTCCAATTCACATGGCAGAGCCACCTACTCCCTGGCCAAAGCTCATGGTTAGTTGAACAGTGTTGCCATGTTGTTGTTTGTGACACTCTTCCTTTTCTGTCTTCTTATTTAGTTGCTGGTCTTCTAGTTTTGGATGTACAGCTTCTGTTATTACATATGTTATTGCACTTTTTATCATAATAATTATAAAAATAAGTGAAGAACAAATTGTATGTGTCTCTGCGTGCATTTATGTGGAAGGGTGGGGGCCACACATATGCATGCACACATACACGATTTGTGTGAGGGGTGGCATGCACACATAAGTGCAGTGTACATGTGCACACACGGATGAATGAGCTAATTGAAGAATAAGAAACAGTGCAAGCCTTTTGTAAGGGCCGTATACACCCAGATGTATTAAACAATATATCTCACACACACACTGGTGCACTCACACATATGCACAAACACACACAAGGAGACAGACAGGCGTGCACAGAAAGAATTAAAAAAGATGATAATAATTATAGTAAATAAGGAAGTTAAAATAAAAACAGGGTAACTTTCATATTTGATTTACAGTTACTTTCTGTTCAAGCTTTGACTGATTTGATTACAGGTTGCCTGATGATCCTTGCTTGGATATTTTTTGCATCCATCGGCCTTCTGTTGACCAAATACTACAAGCCAATGTGGCCGGAGAGTCGAATGTTTGACCAAAAGTACTGGTTCCTGGTAAGTTACTGCAAATATCTTGCCAGTTAGATTATTCAATTTTTTTTAAATATTTGGTTCTTCTTCTTCAGCGATCTCTGGTCGTGTTAATAATCTACTGGGGGCCATAAACTGGGATGTCATCTCAAAGTCTCTTAGATTTCCCCAAAGCTGAGTTGCCAGGTCTACTGGCCACATGCTGCTACGCAGCTCTGCCAAGAGAAGACAGTTTTGCCAGACATGTTCTAGAGTTTATTCAGCTCGAAGACACTGGCAGAAAGCTGTCTGGCTCATACCTAATTTATATGTATTTGTTGAGTTTGCAGTGTCCAGTCCATAATTGCAAAACTGAGACTTGATCTGTTCTATTCAGCTGTTTGGGGACATATTTTTCATGGTTATAACCTGTGTTGGTTTTCCAATCTGTTTCTGATTTTATTTTAATGAGAGTTTTGAGTGCTGGAAAAAACAGTGGCTGGTAGATCTGTGGTTTGCTGCTGCCTTCCTTGGCTAAAGCATCAGCGCTTTCATTACCTTGATTATTCAGTTCAGTAATTATAGGTAATAAATTAACTACATTACAGCCATTACGCTTCAGCAGACTGAAATATCGTCTGGTAGTCTTAGTTTCAGCTTCATAGCAAACGGGTCACCCCATATCGTTTGTATAAACAAATTCAAAGGGAGCCGCTATGGTCTAGTGGTTAGCCGCTAGCCTGTGGATCAGAAGGTTTAGGTTTCAGGTCCTGATAGGGGCCAGATTTAATCAAAAATGACCTTGGCTCCCAGGTCGACCCAGCCTTGAGTGGGTGCCAGGTACAGTCCTGGGAAGTAAAGCTGGCCAGTGTGATGCTGACCGCATCACCCATCAAGTGCCTTTTGCTCTATAAAATATAGGTCTAGCCCTATATACCCAATACGCCTGAAGGTGTGGGAAAGGATCCTTTACTTTGCTATAAACAAATTCAAGATTAGTTTATCAGATCGTGGCAAACTGTCAGCAGTCCCATGGGGAACCTTTTCACACATAGGGCATATAGAGCTAGACCTTCATTTTTATAGACCATCAGAACTTGGATGAAGTGGTCGTCACATCGGCCATATTTAATTCCCAGGACATTATCTAGTATTTATTTTAGGCTAGGTCAACCCGGGAACGAAAGTCAGTCAGTAAAATAAAAAAAATATACCTAGATTTGAATTTGAACCTTCCACCCTCTGGCCAAAAGCTTCTGTGTTACCTTAGTTCCCACTTTTTATATTAATTTTTTTATGAGTAGAAGAAGAATTGTCTTTTTATATTTCTATAGTATCTACAGAGGACCGGCTGGCCAAACGGTAAAGAACACTGGCCTCTCATGTGGGAGAACCAGGTTCAAATCCTTGGTAGGGTTGTGGATTTTTTCTGTTGGGAACAAAAATAAAATCCTAACCTGCACATTGAGTGGCGACAGCACTAGCCATGCAGCTTTAAATCCTCTGGCTCAAAGACCCCCATGCCTACACTGTAAAAGTGCTAATTACAGGCACATTGGCATTTTTTTTGTATGTAGTATCTAGATTTATTTTCAAACTGTTTTGTTGGTCTTTTACAGGGTCATTTCAACTGTATGGCAACCATGTTCATCATCACCATTATTGCCATCATTCTCATCTTCGTAGAGGCTGGAGGCTACAGTCAGGTCAGTTTTCACTATCTTCATCATAAACAGTTGACCGTGGTTGATTGACCATTGTTTTTTTTTTTTTTGGTTTTCATTGATGTTTAATAATGTCAACCCCCGGTAGTGTGTTTTTGTTTGTTTTTTAGCTTATTCTTTTATATGCAGTTGATATAAACTAATACATGTTTAAATGTAAAATATTATGTAATTTAAAATTATGGATACACTTTCATTCATGTTTATTTTCTTGAATGTATATTGCATAATAATATACATACAAGAGAGAGAGAGATGGGAAGGTCTAAAATTGTGAATACTACTGCTAGAGCACAGACGCCTAGCCAACCAATCGTATCACAGCTGCATTGAACTCAGTTACGCAAGAGATGCTTTTTCAAGTATGAGTTGAGTTTGACTATTGCTTAGATGTTTGCCCAGGAATAGGCGGTGGCCGTATTCAACATCGATAACCTCTATTGCAAGTTTGTAAACTTTAGACTTTCCCCCCTCTCTCTCCTTTGTATATATACATATATTATTAATATGTAATGCATAATAAAGGAAATATACATTCATGAAAATGTATCCATCATTTTGAATAACCCTGTATTTCAGATAATAACACTATGAAACATGCATGATTTATTTAATAAGTAGGATGTAAGAAATTAATGTAACACATTAGGATACAACAAAGAGTTGAGATCTCAAAATACTCAGAATAACCAATAAACATATGGTATATTCATTGGTACTGCTTGAGATAATGTCATATCTGCCTATTATGTGGAGGATTCTGGTCCCAGTGTGTGCTTTATGCCGGACATTTAGTTTTTACGCACTGTAGAGCACTACCTGTTAAGCCAGATCCTTGGCGTTTCATCAGTTACCAGACATACCCACGTGACTATGCAAATGACAAAGTTCCAAAATAGGCACATTTTTGCTGGATTTACATTCTCTTGAGAGAAAGACTGCAAGAGTGCTTTTCAACATACATCTATGGCCTTAAAGATAAGGAATCTATAGAATGGATGTCAATCTTTTTAAAAGATCCTTGGTTTATCATACAGCAGTGCAAAAATGACAAAAGTCCAAATAGCAATCATTCAGCACAATGGCCATTCAACCTTTTTTAACAGCAGTGTAAAAGGACTATTTAACAAAAAAGATCTACCAACCTCTCTAAAACAACACTACAGGGCTCTGTAGAAGGCCCCAGGCTGATAACAAAAGACCTGGATACAGATTTTGGCTAAATAGACAGGCCTTAAATATGCGAGCATCAAGTCCTCTGCACCTGACTGACAGACGATACGCCTCTGCAGATGTGATGCCCTAATAATAGTCTTGCACACACTACTGGTTTCCAGGTTTGGAGAGAGGCAGGGACTCTGCAGTACAGTCCACATAGATTGTCCCAACAAGCATGTCGTTAGAGTCGACTGGTTGGGGGCTTCCTTAAACGTCGGAGTAAATCTGCCTGAGAGGCAAGGAACCAAGAGTCTGCATATAATTAAGTCAAATCTGCTTAACTGATGTGCACACAACACTCAGGTTCTCGAACAAGACTAAACTCCAGAGGAGGACAAACAACCATAATTTGTCGTCGGAGTTTACAGCCGATGAACGCGAAGAAGAAGAAGAAGAAGAACATTGTATGACAGTATAGTCAAAGACACTGTTCTTTGACCAGTGGATTCAGGTGGAGGAACGCACTGGATGCTAGCCTTATCCTGGAAAGAGAAAATGCAATCTGAAAACTTCATGTTATGACAGGGAAGACCAGGCCTTTAGCCTTGGTTTGTAGCACGTCTAGGAGAGAAGTTCAAACAGGCAGTCAGAGCACGGCTTTTCTGATCTGGCAGCTTCTACAGGCATGCTTTGTTCCAAACATATAGTTTCAAATGTATTATTCCAAATGTATTAAACGAGGCAGGCTTAGAAAAGAATCATGATGTATAGCCAAGACATGGTATCTGACCAGGATATGTGCTATGGAAAGCAGCAACTTCCTTCCAATGCCACCCAATATAACACTTATGCCTGGATAGACTGAAAGTTGCCAACATCTGTGGGCAGGTATTGAGAAGAATGGCAATGGAGACTTTTGTAATAAATAGCAAGATCAGTCATAAAAGATGTGGAGGCAGATCAGAAAAAACATACTGGATGGTTTAAAAATCACATGGAAGAATCTCAGTGTAACTTATCCAGAACAGCAAGGGCTGACATCTCTGGGGAAACAAGACTGTGTGTGTTTCTTTTCTTAGTCACGGCACCTTTTTTTAATTACAGTTTTTTTCACATCACCCTAACCTCAGTAAAAGTATGACTATTCATAGGTAAGAGATTTTAAAAAAAACGTGTGTATCTTCAAATATTTCACGGCGCCACTGTGAAGAGGTCGCAGCTCTCCCCGGGGCACAGCGGCGCACAGTTTGTGAATCACTGGTCTAAGTCATCTAGTAAGGCACATGATGATTTGTTGTTTCATTTCTGTGTCTGCTTTTATAAAAGTAGAAAATGGAAGAACAAGAGACTTTGTGATTAAGTTACCAGACATGCCTGTTATACTTGCTGAACATGTCATTCCTTCAGCATTTAGCTCATAGTTTAATCTGTATAATTCTCTGACCTCTCTCCTTGTGCAGGCTCCAGATCTTCCACAGAAGGCTCATCCCATTTTGGGTATAATCATCTTCATCTGCATCATCATTAATGTAAGTGCTGATGGTTTTTCTCACTTATGTCAGGAATATATACATGTAGAAATAGCTTTGGCTTCATGATACTAAATATTTTTTTTTTAATGCATGACCAGCAATCATCTGAATACACATACAACCTGAGTAAGGACAATTCTGAAACTACCGGATCATTCATTCTTCGTGTCAATTAATTCTTTTTAAGTAGCAATCGGATAGATGTGATTGATTGATTTAATTGCAGGACCATCTTTATTGCATTCGCTCCTTCAGCACCAGACTGGTTTACTTTACTAAAATAACTGTTACTGTAAGAAATAAAGTTTTGTCTAAACGAGTATAAATAATCACATTGTTAGAGTCAATTTAACAACTAGGATAATAAATGTAATAACACAATGAGGCTCAGGGATTTAAGAAAAGCACATGATTTCAGAATGTTTCCATGACTGTCATGGTGAATGGCTTGATACTGGACTGGTTAAACCGTGCATTATTGCTCAGTTTTCTTCCTCTATTATGCGGAGGTCAGCTGGTTCAATCCTGTCCCACTGAGAAACTGCAAAACTGGCACTTTAGGTTGGCCCCAGTTCCCTCTAAATGTCCCTTTTCCAATCCTATTTGTAGTGACCTGTTTACATGACATACAGTTAATGATATTTCCTGAGTTTGTGCCTGCGCAAATGTTAATGAGGTCGAGATGTAATACATTTAATGCTTCACTCTGTTCATTTCAAAGGATTTCTTTCAAGAATTCCCACAGGGTCATGACCAGTTATTACTGGGGTAAAAGGGTTAAGAAACCCTGTAACACTTGCAAAGCTCCCAGTAAATGTGACCCTCATATGTGTTGAAATTTTGTCAGGGCAGTTAGATAGATGTTGGAATTGTGTACAATATTTATACACATACAATAATAATGGGAACTACAACAGCATAATGTCTGGGCGCTCGCCTACCTGCCCAAAAGTCTTGAGTTATTCTAAATCTTGGCAGATAATTTGAAATTTTCAAATGAACCTTGACTCAGCCTGACATGGGTCCCATGTGGTGTTCTTTGAAGTAAAGGTAACCAGCATAAGGTTTACCACATCACCCGCTGGGTCTAGCATCATATGCCTGACGTGTACCGATGACGTATTTCACTCCGCGTCGCTCGCACGTGAGATCTCCTGAGGTTCCCACGACCTGTCATGTGTTCTATTGGTGTCAGGTGTTGCTTGTTTTAAAGGTTTTGAGTACATCCACCACCGACAACAGCCACCCCCAACGAGCGTAAACATTCAAAAACATAAACTGTTGCACCTTCGGCGCTCCCCCCTGCAGTACTTCTTTTGTGTACACAGGTGCCTTCGGTGCCTGAACTACTCACAACAACACATTCCAGGAAACCCTGGGTGTTTTGGCCATGTTATGGGTCAAGTGGGGTAGGAAAGAATGGTGATGGATGGTGCAGTTTCTGAAAAATGAGGCAGAGGTCGACCACCATGAAGGTGGATACAAGACATTGAAGATGCATTGGCTATGGAAGCACATAGGGCTGCAAAAATAGCTAGAGAAAGAGGGAATTTCAGACGTGCTGTAAATAGAGTAACATTATATAAAGTACCTGCTGATGAATGAGGATGAATTGGTCAGTGTTGTCATCCATATTTTTTCAATACTGTGTAAGTGCAACAGCAGAATACTAACCAGATATCTGGGACACTTTCCTCAGCCTATCCTGGCCCTGATTCGTCCCTCAGAAGAAAACAAGTGCAGGCCTGTGTTCAACTGGTTCCACTGGGCTTTTGGTACCATTGCCAATGTGCTTGCAAGTAAGTAGTGATGTATACTGGTGATTCATTTTTATCCCAAGTAAATTAACATGGATGACTCACCTGCTGTGTGGTTAGTCTCATCCAAACTTGTCAGCTTACATCCTTGTGGAGGTGCATAGGGCGGAGGTCATAGTTCTTCCTGTTTGGCGGTTCATTGCCACCTGGTTTAGGTCTTGGATGTTCATTAGGCCCATGGTTGAGCCTTCCTTGGTGATGGTTCTACATAGTCTCTCTTGGTCTTCACTGTTTTCTTTTTTCTTCCGGAATGTACGGAACATGTGGAATATATGGCTGTAAAATTAACAGTGATTTATTTTTAAAATAATTATTAACCTTGAAAGAGTTAACCAGCTTTAAACTTGGTTGGCACCTTTCCATCTTTTGATACAGTAATATTATATTGTGCTGAAGAAAGGCATGAGAATCCCTGGCCGTGACAATTGGGAGTGTGACTGACAGGACCCTCTTCTGTTAGGAAATGTCTTCTACAGTTGGAGCATGGCATTTCAAGACCATTGTTGTCATAGCTTTTATTTTTTATGCTTATTCTCAGCTCTTGACCTGTATGTCGTCATTTTCTCCTTTATCCCTACTGCCTTCCTGATTTTCCCCCTCTGCAACATGGTTCTGGCATCCTATTCCCATGAATCCATCTCACTACGTGTATCATTCATGTCCCAGTTGCGTACATCTTTATACACATTTGTTTATCATAGAAGAAGCCTATCTGACATCTTCTACCCATCTGTCATTCACCATAGAGGATAGATATCCTTTGGGACTCTGTCATTGTCCACGTGCTGGAAACTGATGATGTGAATACACACACATGCACGCAGGCACACACACACACACACTCTCTCTCTCTCTGTCTCTCTCTCTCTGTGTCTCTCTCTCTCTGTGTCTCTCTGTCTCTCTCTGTCTGTCTCTCTCTCTCTGTCTGTCTCTCTCTCTCTGTCTCTCTCTGTCTCTGTCTGTCTCTCTCTGTGTCTCTCTGTCTCTCTCTGTCTCTAATAAAGAAAATAAAGTTCGTGCGTTCGTTCTCTCTCTCTTTCTCTCTCTCTGTCTCTCTCTCTCTGTCTCTCTCTCTCTCTCTGCCTCTGACTGTCTGTCTGTCTCTGTACCTACCACCATTGTTCTGTACCTACCACCATTGTTCTGTACCTACCACCATTGTTTTTTTTCGAGCCATCATGACATTTAACATGGCAAGAATACCTGAGCTTTTGGGACAGGATGCAGTTTATGAGCCAGTTCTCTTCAATGTTTAAATCATGTAGGATGTCGGTTTGATTCTTCTTCTTGGTCAATGGTAGTCAACAAGTTTTTGTGTAGCATTTCACTTCAAAACTCCCAGTGTATATTTTCTTTAATAATGGAGTAACTGTCCTTGACTCACAGCCATAATTTGCCAGGGGAAAAATGCATGATCTCACATTGTAACTTGACCTTGTTTGCAGGTTCTGTGTCATTTAACACTTATGAATAACAAATTAACAATATTTGTTTGTGTTCATTTAATTAACATAGTATTTGCATTGTGGGCTGGTTTCTGACATAGTATATTTGTTGTGATTAGTTCCCCAGATATTCATCGGCATGGATTTTGGTAAAGTGATGGTTCCCTGGTGGGCTACCTGGGTCCTGGTTATCTGGGTGATATTTCACATTGCAGTCGAGCTGACCCTGGAGATCCATCAGTGCTGCACCTACAAGAAAAATAAAGGTACTTTTCCCTCTTCTTCTGTGTCTTCTGTCTTTTATCATTCAGTGGACTATGGGCCCGCAAACAACTCCTGCCATTCAGTCCTACCCTTTGCTGCCATTTGCAGCTCACCCCTCGTCATCCTGTCTTTTTAAATTTCACTCTCTAGTTTCCTTCTGTCTGTGATTTTTTGCTCTGCCTTTATTTCTATGTCCCTGTTGGTGCCAGTGCAAAAACATTCTAGTTATATTCTAAGCTTTTCTCTATGTGTGTCCTATCTATCGCTAGCATCTTTTCTTCACCTCTTAATAACCAGGAATTTGTAACATTCTCTCCCAAAGATCTTAATTAGTTATTCTATCATACCATTTAATTCCCTATATTCTGCACAACTACTTTTCCTTCTTAACATTGGTTCAATCGCAGCCAGCTCCAAATAAGGCCGTACAGCTCAACAGGAATTCCCGTTATTGGGAGGCCGGTCGATGCACAACATTGTTACCAAGTAGATTTATACATAAACAATAGTTTAATTATTTGCAGTTAAGTGTTTTATTTTTTCTGTTATTATTATTATTATAATTACTATTCTTTTTCCTACTAGCCCACTTATTTATCTTCAAAATGATAATTCATTTTATTCAAAAACACATCATCAGTCATCAGTTCTTTTTCTTGTATATGTTCATGTTTATGTGATAGGAGTGCTATATCATCTGCAAAATCAAGGTCCTCAAGCATGGTGAATGGATTCCATTGTATGCCTCTCAATGTCCTGTCTACTGTGGTCTTTAGTATCCAATCAATCACAAGGTTAAAGAGGAGAGATGACATAACACATCCCTGTCTTACACCTGTCTTTACTGGGAAAGATGTATTGTAATTTTTTATACTGCATGAAAAGTCTTTTTAGAAGAGAGCAATTATATTGACTATTTTTTATGGAATTCCATAATGTCGTAAAATTTTCCATAGACTGTCTCTATGGACGCTGTCAAAAGCTTTCTCAAAATCAACAAAATTAAAATATACTTCTCTACCATGCATTGTATTGTTCTAAAATGTTACGTGTGGCGAAGATGTGCTCAGTTGTTCCTCTGCCCTTTCTGAATCCTGCTTGTTCCACTCGTAGGCATTTATCTACTCCTTTTTCAAGCCGCATAATGATGATTTTACAAAATATTTTGCTTGGTACTGAGAGTAGAGTAATTCCCCTCCAATTATTGCAGTCTGTTAAGTCTCCTTTTTTGGGGATTTTGACTATTGTTCCTTCAGTCCAGTCATCAGGCAACACTTCTTTTTCCCAAATATCCTTGAACAAGGGTTCTAGAATGCTAGCAGTTGTGTTGGGATCTACTTTGAGATGTTCTGCTGGCAGTTCGTCTTTGCCTGGTGCTTTGTTGTTCTTTAAAGTGTGGATAGCTTTAAGGATTTCTTGTTTGCTTGGTGGTTCAGTAATAATGTCAATGTTCTGAGAGGCTGGTTGAATATCTGGGGGATTTTCAGGATCAGGTCTTTTTAAGAGGTCGGAGAAGTGTTTAGTCCATTGCATGTCTTGTTTTTGTTCTGTGGTGAGCAGTCTGCCTTGGTTATCTCTGATGGGTATGCTGTGATAATTGTTTCTGCTTCCGCAAATTAGCTGGGTAATTGCAACACATGTTGCAGATTAATTAAACTGTAGTTTAATTGTTGAATAAATCTACTAGGTAACAATGATGAGCACTGACCGACCACGGCCGCCCTCCTAAAAACAAGAATTCTAGTTAAGGCCTTATTTGGAGTTGTCTGTGTTTAAATATAGTTTGTGTCCAAATTATCTTGAGTATTGTGTCTCTTTATTTTTTTTTAAACAAAATAACAGATAATGGCAGGTGTAAAATAGAAATCACAGAGTTGGAGTAAAAAAAAGAAGTAAAGGACCCTTTTCCACGCGTTTAGGCGTATAGGGCATATAGGGCTAGACCTGTATTTTTAAAGACCAATCGGCACAAGAAGTGTGGTGTGGTCAGTATCACGCTGCCACCTCTACTTCCCGTGACAGCACCCGGTACCCACTCAAGGCTGGGTCGGCCTGGGAGCCGAGGTCATTTTTGAAAAAAGTCCAGCTCCGCCAGGGAGCAAACCAACGATCTTCCGATCCCCCGCGAGCGTAGAGTTGGAGTGACCAGTGCTGTATTGTACAGTGCACAACATTTGCTGTCACACAAACAACTGTCTGATTTTTTTAACTGGACAGCTTGCTTATAAGTATCCATACTCTTTGCAGACATATGCTGTGGTCTGTGTTATTAGTGTTGGATGACAATGTCAGACTAGACAACTTGGCATAGTAACACTGAGAATATTAATCACTATAATTGTTGACCTGCAGCACTCTTTGACTGTGAAACGTTGACTCAAAACCAGAAATGAAATTAATTGGGAAGCTGTTAGCCAGAATTTTTTTGGGACACAGATTTATGCTGAGCTGAAGAGAGTTGGCATAAAGAGGAGAGAGTAGAGATCAAGATGTGAGCTGTAAGAGTTCTCTTGCTCTTTGTAATGTGTTGTATAAGTTGATCTTCATTTCTTTGGCTGTTCTTGATGATGTCATTCCATATTTTGCATGGCTTTCCCTTTGCTCTATGTTCATTCTGTTTCTTCAGCATGGCTCTTAGTGGTAGTTGGTACCAGTTTCAAACAAATCATAAAAATATAACTTTTCAATTATTATATATGCTACATCACGACAAAAGCTGCAACCTTATCATTGTTAATGTCTTCATCAGAACGCAGAAAGAAGTGGGAGCGAGAGAAGAGAGAATATCCCAAGCAACATTTCCCGGAACCACAGCCAGCTGTAAGTATTCACACATTGTCATTTTATGGATGCTGATTAGTTGATCTGTGCTGGCTGCTGAAGATTGGACAGAGCACTTGTGAGAATTTCTCAAGTGCTATGTTGTTAGATCTAAACTCAACTTATCTCTTAGTTGATCAGCTGGTTAACGAGAACCTAAGAACTGACATTAATCTTCTCATCTCCTCTGTGATCTTAGATGTTGATAAGTTGATTTAGCTAATAAACAGGATTCAGAGAACTGTGAAATTACCCCTTAATTCTTTATGTCCTTTATGATGTTATGATACAGCAGATTAACTTAATTTGTTATATTGTTGAGAAGTGGCTGAGCCCGAGAAGTTAAGAACGCAAAGCTGTCATGCGGGGAAACCCGGGTTCTAATCCTTGGTAAGGTTGGGGTGTTTTTATTCTCCCATAGGTAAAAATAACATCTTAACTGGCACAGTCCGTGGCAACACAGCATGTGGCCTCCAAATCCTCAGGCTCACAGACACTAACCCCTATCGTCCCCCAGCCTACACCGCAGAAATGGGAGAGCTATTGCAGTTAATTATTTATTGTGTTCTCTAATGTCTAAACAAAATCAGTCCAGATGAGAAGCAGAACCAGTCAGCTTCTTAAAAAATATAGTCAAAAAGTAAACAAAATGAATGTGGAAGCTCTAGAAAGCTTCCATCAGCATATGACACAAACACAGTGATACAGTCAAGTAAACAACAAATGCCAGTCGCCTAACAGAATAAACCTCTAGTATCTGATTTTTCCCTAGGTTTATGATTTTGCTTGATTAGTTTATGATTAGTTCTGTTGGGAGGGACTTTGTCTCAAGTGCAGCATCTGTTCTTCATCATGATCATGGAAATAATCGTTGTACTGTGTATTTAAGGTAATCCTGTCCCTGATGAATGCTTTTAAAAAAATGGGCCAGACCCTGAGTAAATCCCCAAAAAGTCTTGTAAAAAAAAATGTGTATACAAGTCACTTAAAAATTGGTTTAAAATGTATTTATCTTTATTTTGTTTTTGGTTAAAATATATCAAGACATAAAAAGGAATTAATGAGTCAATATGAAGAGAATGAAGCATTATATGGAATAGATTGTCCTAAAAAAATATAAGTAGGGTGAATCATGCGCTGACCCCATAACCTCTATCACTGTGACCCCATGACCTCTATCACTGAGACTTACAGGACAATTTAATGTCAGCTTGGCTTTATAAAAGGGGGATTTTCCCCCAACCCCGCACTGCTATTTGTAGTAAATGTAATCACATCTGGGTCTGCTAAATGCAGTGTAGACACAAACAGAAACAGTCACACTAAATTACACTTTAAAAAAAAATCACAACAGACAGGCCAGTTTTGAGATATTTACAGAGAATTTGACCCAAATGGAAGTGCTGGATTTGCAGCTTCTTGTCGTGAAAGGGTTAGATTGAATATGTTGTTCCCCTTGTGCTGTGAAAAAGAATAAGACACACTGCCCTCTTATAAGCATGTCGTAAAAGTCAACTAATTAGGATGTTTCCTTCAATGTCGGAGTGAGTCTGCCTGAGAGGCGAGGAACCAGCAGTCTGCATACAAATAATCCAGATCTATAAAATGGATGTGCACACAAACCTCAGTTTCTGGAACAAGACTAGAGTTCAGAAGTGGACGAAGAACCAGAACTTTTCACCAGAATTGACAGCGGATGAATGCTAAGTAGAAAAAATATGTTGTTTGTACTTTAGTTAAGTTCATTATGTTATTTAATTGTTTGTCAATGTTTTCCACTGGGAGAAAGAACTCTCATTTATGATATTTTCATTCATTCTTTTTTGTTGAAGGGTTTTCTAATTCTTTTTGATTTTTTCTTTTCTTCTTACAGGGTCGCAAATTCAAGCAGTTTATGTTGTTCCTGCATATTGGCTTCACTGCCTTCATTACGTTGTTCATGATCATCGTCATCGCAGTGTCTTAAACAGTTAGGCTGCGACAAAGTCTCTTGACTTACTGTTTGGATACTAAAACACAAACCTGAATGTACATCATCACAAGTGGTGCTTGGACAGTTGCAGCAGGTTGTAGCGAGGGAAGGAAAGATTGTTTGTTAGTGGTGCCTGATGTATGATTAATGGCATGTGACTAGCCAGATCATAGAATGAATATTTTTTTAAAGTTTGTCTTACTAAATTTGTTGAAACTGAAAATTAAGAAAAGTGATAGAGGAAATACAGAGCAGACAATAATGAAACCAAGCAGTTGATACTAATGATAATAAATAAATCTTGATGTTGCGAAAAAAACATTCACGTCACATGTACTGCAAAGATATTAATAAACTTTGAGGTTGCAAAAAAAA
The DNA here is from genome assembly GCA_905116865.2 of Candidula unifasciata. Classification (NCBI taxonomy): domain Eukaryota; kingdom Metazoa; phylum Mollusca; class Gastropoda; order Stylommatophora; family Geomitridae; genus Candidula; species Candidula unifasciata. The sequence goes on along the minus strand of CAJHNH020000936.1, from coordinate 168,587 downwards.
ATGTGTGTCACAGGTACTGCAAAGATATAAATAAACCTTGAGGTTGCACACACATAAAAAAATGTTTAAATGTATGTCACAGGTACTGCAAATATGAAGAAAATAGACTAATGCCAGCAGTGCTAAAAGTAAAGAAAAACACGATGAAATATAGTATACGTCACAAACGTACAGAAATTCACAATGTTACAAAATATAGCTAATGATTCTTGAAGATTGGTATCAGAGAAATTACCAAAATGGCACATAAAGAGAAATCCAACTCAGAATCAGACAAGTTCTTTTAACTCTTTCGGTCTCACAAATTTCACTCTGGGATGCCCATGGAGGGGGGGGGGGGGGGCTTTAAAAATTATGAGTGCATGGCTTTGAGTGAGATTATATACACATCTGGGGTGATCATATTTGTTAGCATCCTCTAATTAAATGTAAAATGTTAGAGAACACATTACACAATGGATAACATTCACTATGAAGACTCTCTCACATGCCATGTATTGCCTAAGAGTAAAAAAAGTCAAATAAAGTCTGATGTAAATGTCTCTGCCTCCAGTTTCCCCTGATATTTGTTGGTGCTATACACTGGAGTATTGTTTGTTGAACTGTATCACGTTTTTACATTTTTCTGTATAGATTTTTCACACTTCAGGTTTTGAAAAAGGCATAGACTTTAGTTATTACAGTTTCATTTATAACAGTTGTAAGATGCCTTTGTAGAAATGGCTTTATGAAAGCAGCTTGTATAATACTGACCACATGACCCACCAAGTCCCATTCGATCTATAAAAATTATACATCTAGCACTGTATGCACAGTACACCCAAGAGTGTGGAAAAGGGTCCAATAATTGTACTTTATAGAACAGGACAAGATGTAAAACATAGAGAAAATTGTTTATGTGTAGTGAAAAGTATTGTTTTGATGCTTTATAGCTAAAACATAGAGAAAATTGTTTATGTGTAGTGAAAAGTATTGTTTTGATGCTTTATAGCTAAAACATAGAGAAAATTGTTTATGTGTAGTGAAAAGTATTGTTTTGATGCTTTATAGCGGCTATATTTTCTTTAACATGTGAAACCTTGACAGGAAGCAGGCAAGTTTAGAAACATCAGAGTCAGCAGAAATGTGGTTCTGTGGAGGGAAGTGTTTAGAATATGGACTGATAGAAAAATGAATGAGACAGATGAAAACCGAATAGATTACAGGCATTGTCTAGATCTGTTGGATATGTTATAGGGGAAATTTAAACTGGAAAATTAAGAAGCAAACTAAAACAACAAAGTGAGGATGGATGAATGGAAAAGAATAGGTTCTATGCACACTGTATGTGTTTGAGGTTTCTCTGTTTAAGGGGGGGGGGGGAGTACAGATTTGCCGAGTGGATCACAATTTGTGTTGCCTTGGGTGCTCGAAAAAGAGAAGAAGAAAGGGAAAAAAGTCAAATCACAGTAACATGTAATCCCTTATATGTGTGTTGAAGACAAGGATAACTACATCTCTTTCTCTCTCTCTCTCTCTCTCTCTCTCTCTCTCTCTCTCTCTCTCTCTCTCTCTCTCTCTCTCTCTCTCTCTCTCTCTCTCTCTCTCTCTCTCTCTCTCTCTCTCTCTCTCTCTCTCTCTCTCTCTCTCTCTCTCTCTCTCTCTCTCTCTCTGTGTCTCTCTCCTACATCCCTTCTATCTCTTTTTTTTTCCTCTTCTCTTACGGCTTTTCTTCTTCATCATTTCATTATTTTTTTCCTGTGATTTTCTCTGCCTCTCCCTCTTTCTCCATCCTCCTATCTCCATCTCTCTCTCTCTCTCTCTCTACTTATTTCATTCTCTCTTTTCTGTCTGTCTGTCTCCCCACCCCAATTGTCTGTCCCCCCCCCCTCTTCCCCACTATGTCTCTCTTTTTCTTCTCTTTTCTCTCTTAATTTCCATAGCCCAGCTTATGTCACTCTCATCAAGGAATCTCCATTCTCCCAGATCTGAAACCACATTTCATGTTTTGCATCTCCCTTGAATTTAAAAGGCTTCATTGTCAGACTTTCAGGATTCAATAGCAATACGATTATTTTCAGTGCCACAACTGGACACACAACAATCAGCTAACAGACCATCTGGCAAGTACTGACAATATAACCAAATTGTTGTCCATTTTTTACACAGCATATTTTTATACTGAGATTATATGTCGTAGTAAGACTGCCTTTTACCAGTTGCTAGTGTAAAACATCTTTTTTACACATAAGTCTATATATATGTATATTTATATGTATGTGTACATGTAATATTTATGTAGCTTTCATATAGTCATGCTTTTTAAAAACTTTGTTCTTTTCTGTTTGACTTATGTAAATGTTGTGGTTGATTTGATTTCACCAAGTTGTTGAGAATTTTAACGTGTGCCTTATACAATTTAATTTGTGTGAAATGTTGGGTGACAGTCGTAGTGAGTGAAGTTAATCAAAATTGTATACATTTTTGGAGGATTTAATTCGATAGTTAAAACAGTACTGAATCAATACAACTTTCACATTTTTACAATCAATACGTCGATCTAATGGCAGCCTTTACAATGCTCGTAGGCTAAAGGCCAAAACCAGGACAGGAAAGGTACTTGCCAAAACCAGGACAAGAAAGGTACTTATCAGAGAGCTGCTGTTTGCAGATGATGCCACAATAACCACCCACTCAGAGGAGGAGCTGCAATGTTTACTGTCTGCATTTGCTGATGCGTGCTGTGAATTTGGACTAACAGTTCGCAAAAGGAAGACAAAGGTTATGGTGCAAGTTGTTAGTGATAGACCAGCAGTCATTGCTTTAGTGAAGACAATAGGCCATTCATTACCAGTGTTGAAAGTGCATAGTTGTTGATTTCATGCAGCAAAACAAAGAGAAATAAATACTTTGATATTCGTGATTATATATGGATTGAAATTTGGTATTCTGCGGGAAGGGATGTTTATTGTCAAGTAGTCTGCACCAAAAATGGTATGGGAATGGCTGTTAGGGACTGATTGGATGATTATTGTTGTGATTAACTGAAAAAGTAATCATACGAAGCCCTGTATAATGGGTTAAAGTGATTGTGTACATAATATGTGAATAGACTGTGATTATGTACAATTGTTTGTGTACTTAAGTTGTACTTTCCAGTTGATATAGGATCTGAACCATGTGTGTGGCTTATAGTACAGTGTGTTTTGTTTGTTCAACAGGGAGTAGGGTCATATGGGGGTTTATTTACTCTGTTAATGTTAGTGAGTGACATACATGACCATATTTTTGTGTTTAATTATTTGTTCTCACGCTGATAGTCTTGTGCCATATATCTGGACATTGGAGAAATAGTTTCTGGATGTTGTATTTCTTCTATTGCATTCATCCAAAGATGTAAACTCTTTGTGCCCTTTGACAACATGGTTACAATATTGGCTCAGTTAATGTGGTAATGCAAACTACAAAGGACTAATAACTGTCAATTAGGCCAGTACAGAACATTGTCTTGCTAGCTGAAAATATTTATTTTTTTAAATTCATGTAGTAGTTTTAAGCTAAGGAGGCTCTCACCTTATTGCCTCTTTGTGAAATACAGGGTAGAAAACAAGAATAAGAAGAAGCAGCTGTCTATGGTAGATGTACTGGTTTAGTGAGTCAGTCATTCAAGTTTGCTTTGATTGTGTTGATTTATGCAACAGTCAGCTTCTGTTTTTGTGTGTGCCTGTGTAACAGACAAATTTATCACCAGTGCTATATGTATATTCTTGTGTACAAGTCAGTATGTATTTGCCTTGTGAATATTCACATCACTACAGTGTTACAAGTACACTATCTGGTCACCTGAGTACTACTTTCCTCTTTGTGATACATTTCCTTAAATAATAGATTTTGCAGAGCTAGTTAATGATAAATTGTCACAGCAATGGTTAAACACTTGAATGCTGTGCTGGGCAGCAAGCTACGATCAGAGACATTGAAGTTGACATTTTAGAGTCAAGGGGATCAACTTCACTGTACTAGCTTTGATCTCCGAATGGCTTGGGGACTGACTGATGTTCTACCCCACCAGGGCATGACACCGAGCGACAAAGAGCCAATGACACAAAGTGCCACCATTTGGATGAGGATCGCACAGGGACAGGTCTCAAACCCCATTCAACCCATGGGTTGGGTTATATTAGGGTCCCTGACAACACCTGGAGTGGGGCTTTAAATAATGAAAAATTGAGTTTCATAGTGGGGTGGCTGATATAATGTATGGCTTGGTCTGTCTCCACAGAATGGCTAGCTCGAAACTCCCACCTTCGTAAAACTTTGTTTCGTCACAAAGTTGATATCTAAGCCTCGGATGGGCTAGGTCAGATTGAGAGAATGTCAGATGACAGAGAGATTAAAAACTGTATACACCAGGGAGATTTATGGTCGTAGACCACGAGGCAGACCAAGAAGATGATGGACAGATAATATCCAGACGGAGACCTGCAAACACTCGGTGTCACCAACTGGAAAGAAAAGGCCAACCAGCAAGTGAATGGAGGCAGGTGATATCTGCAGCAAGGAACCTTCAAGGACTCAGAATGCTGAAGAAGAAGAAGATACTTATGATTCTAGTATGTAATCAAAGTTTATATTATTTCATGTCATGCTAATTCAACTAAAATAACATTAACACTGTTTATAATTTCTATATTCTTTAATTTGATTTAATAATAATGTACTACTGATTCTAATATTTAAATGATGATGGAATTATATTAACTTCCTTTATAATTTCAATATTCTTTAAGTTATAACAAAAATACCATATTAGTGACTAGAATGTAAACACAGCCCTGTGTATAGAATGCTCAGCATCCATTTAACAACAATCATTGTTTCAGAGTATCAGCTTACATCCTGTAACTTAGATGATAATGTATCATCCATCTATCATCTATGTATCTATCATCTATGTATCTTTCATGTATGTATCTTTATTATATGTCGTAATCTCTTCTTTCCCATGGTGCTAAACGTATCTCGCTAAATTATTCTTGTGATTGTAAGAACATTGTACACAATTTCCTCTTTCTTTGTACATACTTGGAGATGGTTTGGATTGCTCCTGTACTTGGAGGTTTGGTTTAATCAGCGATAGTGGCCAGTTGAAAGCGAGGTCACAGAGTCACTTGCATGTAATTTGCATGTAATTATTGCAATAAGGGCACCTGATTTCGTGTTGCACATAGAGAAAGTAATGACAAAAGCAGGCTGGTCATTACAGCTCATAGAGTTGTGATCCAGTATGTGTGGAATGATTTCACAACTTGCAACATTATATGTGAAATAATTTCACAACATAACAACATTATATGTGAAACGATTTCCACAGCTTAATAACAGTATATGTTAAATTTTTTTTACATTTAGCAACAACAGTCTATATGTGAAATAACTGCCATTATATTTTTTTTTCTGTTTACCTGTATCGTTTGTGTAGATCTATTAGTGTATGCCTTCTCACAGTTCTGTGATTTTATCATTTATTATATTTTCTAGGCAAATTTTATTTGTAATTCTTATACTGCACAATTGGTTGATTATCACTGAGGGACAGATATACAAGCATAGAAGTCTTGAACTTTTACCTGTGCTATTGTGAACAAGAAAACTGAAAATTGTAGTTCATTCTTCGAATGGGGCAGGGGGGTTAATGTCATTCTTTATAAAAAATTACTACTAAGACAGTCTTACGGCTTATCTTTTGACCCATTAGAGAAGCCAACAGCGGCACTAGAGAAGCCAACAGCGGCAGTAGAGAAGCCAGTGGTTGAGTGGTTCAGATGCTAATCTCTCACATCTAAAGAAGTAACACTCGTGTTTCCAGGAACATTGAAGTATAGGTTTGGAAAGTCCAAAGTTCTGTTTTAATAGAATATTTTTTTTGGCTATGTAGTAATTTTATTGATTTTTTTAAAATATTGATTTCTGTTATAGGTTATTTTAGTGTTCTCTTTTCTCAGGTGTAGCGTATACACATTCTTTTACTTATTGTGTACCTGTATTTTTCTTCTGCCTGGACTTAATAAATTAAGAAAAAAAATAGCAGATTACCCTGGTTGTTGTTTTTACTTGGGTGTGAGATAGAGATGTATCACAGGGATGAATGGAGATAGGTGATATCTGCATCAGTGAGTTTCCTTCTTCTTCTCCTTCTCCTTCTTCTTATGATGGCTCAAGCAGAAGACACAGTAAGACAAGTATGCTGGCGAACGTTGGGCAAGGAGAGGAGTGGGTCAGAGTACCAGAGGAAAAGTCTGACCTGTGTAGGGTTATGATCACACTAGGCCGGGAGTGCAGAGAGTGGCCACGGGTGCTACAGAGGTGGAAGTCCAACAGTTGATTCACGACAGTTCACGCCCAGGTGATCTGATTATCTATACAAATGATTCTATGTTGAGAGCGAAGAGAAGTGCCTGGGGATTTGTAGCATGAGAATGGAGGTGGAGACAGTTACTGCAGCTTTCCAGTAGTTAGAGAACAAGATGCATACATATGTCGTAATGGTAACAGACTCTGAAAACATGCTTAGAAAGGTGAAGACAGGGTTGCTTCGAGCAGAATGGCAAGTTTCACTAGGAAGGTCACAGGTAGTGACCATTCTTTGGATCTTTTCTTTAGATCATGCCAGCATGGTTGAGGAATAAACAGATGGATAGATTTGCTAGATCTGCACCTTTGGGTGTTGATAGAGCAGATGTGGTCAAGGCCATTTGGCAACTAGTAACGTCAGAAGAGAAACTAGATTATTATGGGCTGGAGAGAATGAGGCACATGGGTGCGACCAGAGGGTTTGGCTGGCTTACTGCTCTATGAGTAAAGGCTAGATGGACATATAACCAAACTACAATGGTACCATTAGTATAGGAACTCTTTCAATCAAGTTGCTAGTATTGCAACAGGAAAAAGTACACGCCATTCTGAACTTAAATCGACCAGCCAGTATTTTAGTGCAGTCAACGGCACGCCACAGCCACACACAAAAAATTCCTCATTAAATCCGCAGTCTCACACCAAACATGCCATTTAGTAGCTGGGGGACACAACTTTGGACTGCTGGTTCAGTAATAAGGAATTTCCATCAGCAAAATCTAGCAGTGAACAAATAACTTTTCAGAGCATCATGTGTCAGCCAGCTATCTGCCATTTTGACTGGAAGTCATTCAATGTTTACATATATCTGCAGCAAGGAAACGCAGAAAACAATTGCTAACTAGACAGTATAAATTGCTGAGGAGACTGAGCAGCCATGTATGAGTGTTTTCAGCATGATGACATTTTTGCACTCAATTTAAAAATGGTGGTTGCCATATTTTTCAAATATTAGATCTTTTGTAAATGGAGGCTTAAAGATACAATTCCCACTTTACATCATTTCTATCTTTTAAAACATAAAGACTGACACAAGGCAAAGAACGAGCGTCTTCAAATGTATATTCTGGGGGGTTTTTTTTTTTGTGAAATTTATGCAATTTCAGTCACGTCTAAACCTTTACATCTGTTTGCAAGAAATAGTCGTGTATGCTTTTTTTTTTTTTTTTCAGGGTAGTTTGTTTTTGTGTTGCTGTTATTTTCTATGGGATAAGGTAGCCAAACCCAACCCTTTCCTTAGTTGCTTCTCACAGGATGCCTGGTAGGATGCAGTCTTCCTCAGAGGGCCTGTTAACACACAGGCTGCAATTCCATTTCAGCATAACCTTAATTAGTCATCTTTTGCGACAATTTTTTGTTAGTTGAGGTGGTGGGTCACTTATTCTCCTGTTTCCCCCTCCTCACCACAGATGTAGCACAGGAACCTGCCCCTGAGATGTCAGTGAAATTTAAAGTAATTATAATAACCGCTCCCAGGTCGACCCAACCTAGGGTGAGTATCAGGTAAAGTCCTAGGAAGTAAATGCGGCTGGCATGATGCTGACGACACATCACCCATTAAGTTCTGATTGGTCTATTAAAATTTAGGTCTAGCCCTATATGCCTGAAGGGTTGGAAAAGGGCCCTTTACTTTACTTTTACTAATAACAGATGAGGCAAACAGCCTGCACAGTTGTGGCAATTATTTGCCGGGGGGGGGGGGTGAAATAGACCCATAGAAAAATACTCCTAGGGTAATACTGCCAGACGTGTACTTGTATTTATTTTTTGTATTTATTTATTGAAAGTTCTTTAAACATTTTGGGTTTAAAAATTGTTGTTTTTTGCATTTATCGACAAGCTAGAATATGTTTTGCTTGTTCATTAATCATTCTAAGTGTAAGGTTACAACTTTCAGCCCTTGATTGCCCTAGTTTAGTGAATTTGTTTTGTAGATAGAATAATGGTACTTACCATGCTATGTTGGAGAGTTGCCGACAAGAGTCAACCCCAAGTATAAGAAGATTTTCTCCTAATTGTATTAATAATAATCTATATTGGTTCCAGGGGCCCCCATTCTGATGGGGTTAGAGGTAGGAGAATAGACCCACTGCCTCCTTAACAAGCGAGTTGTGCAAGTCTGCTAATTAGGGAGTTTCCTTTGAAGTCGGAGTACATCTGCCTGAGAGGCAAGGAACCACAAGTCCAGACGTAGACGAACAACCAGAACTTTCTACCGGAGTTTATAGGTCGTGAGCGCTAAGAAGAATGTTACTTTGTGAGCAGTGGCTGGCCAAGTTGCCAGAATACTGGGCTCCCATGCGGGGCATTTGGGTTTGAATCCTCTGTAAGTTGGTGGTAGTTTTCTTTTTAAGACATTGAATTAATGATTAGGTATATTATGTCTGAGATGGAATTTAGACTAGCTTGCTTTTTTGTTTCAATTAGAATGTGTTGAGCTGCAGTCGGGCTAACAATATCAGTCAGTGAAAGTGGAAAGTAGATCAGCTGGGCTTTACAATAACATAAATCACAGGTGACAGAATGGGTGGCTTAGCAAGAAAGTATTTGCCAGAGCACAAAATCAGTACACTGAATCAAGATTTTTTTGTTTAAACTACACCTTCTCGATGTGTGACTTTGTCATGTGGCTCGTCTGTCGCATGTCTTTATTAGGGTTTCCCCTGGTAATCAAGGACACTCTGAAGTGACTTGATGTTAGATGGTGGCTCGCATTGGTCTAGAAGGTACTCCGTAGCTCCAACGACCATCCAACATCACTTCAGGGGTGAGGCAACTCAAACCATGATTCTCACTGCAATAACAAATATTCCTGGACACAACTTTGCATGACTTCCTTACCACTTAGAAACCACCAGACAGGATGGCAAGCCTATCGTGGTCAAAATATAACGTAGAACTGAAATCTGACCAAAACAACACCACACTCACAAACAATCTAACATAAAAGAACTGGAAACGAGTGGACACTGACTAATCTGAATCCAGAATAATAATACATAATGTAATAGGTACAACATAAGTAAAGACTCTCAAAGAAAAATAAATGAAGATGACAGATCAAATAACACCACTGAAATAAAGAGCTGTAACAGAAGGACTCCTGGGCTGCCATCAACACTTTACAACTCATCACGGCAACACCCTGTGACGTGGTTAAAAGTGGGCACAGGTGTCCTAGGTGGCTGCAATTCGGTTGGAGCCCTATGTACTTATCTGAGATGGACTGATCCTCTCCACGCTTCTTAGGCCGGACTTCAACAGGATCAGTGCTAGACAAGAAGTTAAGCATCAGTTCTTGTGATGGAATTGTCTCAGCTACTATGCACTACAATTAAATGTGCAGACAGCACTTATAGTTCGTGTTTATAACTAGGGAAAGGTTCCCTTAATACATTTCTAATGTCAACAATAAATACAGCAACTTGCAACACGCTGGTTGGGTTTGGCAGCAGAGCAGATCATGGACTCGGGACATCTGCGCATGATGATGATTGATTGAGACAAACTGTCATATGTCAAGTGTGACACCGTCACCTCCTGTGGCTTCACTACAAAGACTGGCCTCAGGCAGTCATGGGTACTGACATGAGATGCAGTTGTGTGCCAAAGGTATGAAATGCTTTGTGATTCTGGCTACACTTCCAGAGAGATCAGCACTCATCCTGTGAACAAAGAGAAACAAGCATTAGCTAAACACTGTACCCTGTTCACTCTCACTTCACAATGCAACATCAGTCAAATGCTCAGATGATAGTGTCTGGCTAGTACAGACCCAACAGGGCTGCATTCATTTTCCAGGGTCTCTTAGCAGCAAAGATTGATAGTGATCTATTCTGCTGAATACTTCTGCCCTAGTGATGGCCAAAAGAGTGCCAACAATCAGTTCTTTTCCAGTACAGGGTACCCATATTCACACAGGCAAACCAAGAATACATGAATACTTAAGTAGGAAGAGCACTAAAGTATCAGAAACACGACACAAAATTTACTCCACTGACACAGCCATTCTGTGTTTACAGTGACCAGGCCGGAAGTTACGTTATTCTTGGTAACTCCAGATGCTGGTCAAACTAGCGGTGAATTGCGATCTAGGTCAAACCGGTCTGTCAGTTTCTCCTACATTTATTTAATTGTATACACATGCATAGGACATGATTAATTCATATTATACAAAAGGATGCATGAAGTCTAGTCTGTCTGGACGATCCATTGAGGGACTATAAGAAGATAACCCTAATCGGCTTGTAGGTGAACACTCTGGATTTGCGCGACCCTGCAGTTTAAGTCGTCTGACGGCTATGTGCAGTTGCTTCACAAAGTTACACCTGTCTTACACTCAGCAGCAGGGCAGAGTACTACAATTAATAATAATCTACAATGTACTTACACATGCTCATTTGAAGTTCCTGAGTGAAATGGAGACTTTCAAAGAAAGTACTTAGAGACTTTTAATTTAATTAAAATTTAATTTTAAGTATGTATAAAATCTTTCCTGTTTGAGACTGCAGGGTTCACCACTTGGTATAGCCATCCTATTTATAATTTCCTTGGAGGTTGAACAGGGTATCTAGGTTTTTTTAATCTGTTGTATCACCATCTAGGATAAGTTTCTTGAAGTTGCAGCAATGGTCAGATCAACAGGTAGCAACCCATTACAAGAAAACAGACAGGAGAAATTTGCATGTAAAATTCAAAGCTCCTCTTTTTTTAATCGATTGTCACACTGCCATGAGACTGTAATGTCACGTGAAGCTAGTCAGGCAGGCTAACCAAATGTCTGCGGAAGTCAGATGTTTCGGCCAAAAGACACAGCTGTCGCAGATATCTTGTAAGCTGTCACACGTACACAGGATTTACGTAGTTGGATGAACGAAGAAGTTAAATCTTATTTATGCCCCCCCCCCCCCCCCCCAGAAAAATAGTGCCAGTGCTTGCTGCAAAGTGTCTATTTTTAAAAAAAAAATTCAGTACTTACCACTCAGTGTCTAAAGGTAAAGGTCAAGTTGGGAGATGTGAACCAACGTCACTGCACATGGTTATAAACCAAAGGTGCTGTACCACCAGTACTATCAGCTGATAAGAAACTGTCCGCCTGTGTCGCCGTCCGCACGTAACTCCGTAGCTACAGCGACGTTCCTCCATTTACCCCAGAGTATCACTCTGGTACCCATTTCCTAGAGGCTAGGTGAACCCCGAGAACCGCCAGGTTTCGAACACCGACCGTGGGCAGAAGCTAGTCGCAGCTTGATTTGAATGCAAGTCTCATATCGACTGCGCTAACACGGCCCCACTCAGTGTCTATTGTAGTCTTACTGTAAAAAATGGTGCAGGTATTGCATGATGTTGCTTACTGCCAGAAAAAGACCCTGCATATTTGAAGATGCAATGGCATTGAAAGCACATGGGACTGGAGAGCTGGCTAGAAAAGGGGAGACTTTCAAGCGTGCCATGAAAAGAGCGACGTTCTGTAAGGCACTTGATGACGATGATGTTTATATTTTATACCCCATTTATAGCGTTTCCTGTATGCTGGTATTTTGGTTGGATTTTATTGCTAATATTGGTATAGATTCATGTTTAGTGATATTAAAAGATATGTTCAGTTAATGAAAGTCTGACTTATGTAGTATGTATTCACAATAAACAAATTCCTTCGAAGTCGGAGTACAGCTGCCCATGAGGCAGGGAAATGAAAAACGGTTGTACACGCAAAAATCAGGTCCAGGTGAAAGCCAAAAGTCCAAGCGGACGATTAACCGGGACCTTCCACTGGAATTCACAGCCGGTGATCGATTAAAAAAAAAAAAAACAATAAACAAATAGTGAAAAATGTGAATGTATGTGAAGTTTACTTGAGTATTAGTTATCTATCACTTGGTGCCTCATGTGGGATCCGAGCCCCATTATGGAAGGGAAAAAAGAATAGACCCTTTGTTTCCCTTACAGTTTGTGGCAGTGGTACCTAATTAGGTGTTTTTTATTTAAAGTCCAAGTGCATCTCTGTAATAGATGAGGAACCAACGGTCGTACAAACAAGCCAGAGATGTCAAATGGATGTGTATGTTTTCTTCTTTATTCACCGGCTGTAAGCTCCAACAGAAGGTCCTGATTCTGATTGATTGATTGACTTTCTACCCCACCAGGACATCACACAAGCGATAAACACCCAATGACACAAAGTGCCACCATGCGGATGAGGATCGCCGTGGAGAGGTCCCAGAAACCGCGTTCAGACATTTGGCCATATTTATGGCCTGCCTATATTGCGGCCCCCGGCAAAAGCCAGGGTGGAGCTTCAAATAAAAAATTTCATCCTGAATAGGACGATACAGATGCTGATAGTAGTCCTGATTCTTTATCTATTTAGATTTTAGCTTTGTGCCAGGACCTATGTTTTGCCTGTACATCAATTTTTACTGACTTATTTGTGTGTTGCTGGTTGTTCATTGCCACTCAGGCAGATGCACTCCGACTTTGAAGAAAGCCACCACAATGGGACCCGGAACTTACACAGTGAGGAATGTGCATGTAAAACACACGTTCTGGAACAAGAACACCGTCCAGAAATGCATGAATAACGAGAACTTTCCACTAAATTTTACAGCTGGTGAACGTTTATAAAAAGGGATGTTATTAATCATCATAAGTAGTGAAGAGATAGACTTTTTCACAACAGTGGCACTTTAAGTATTTTGGGCCAGACTCTTTATATTTTAGATCAGTGGGCAGCAGAGAGTTGCCTTTGCTTCACGGGAAATTTCCTGGTCCCTATTTTAGATTGGGTCAACCTTGAAGCCAAAATCAGTTATTTGAAAATCTGCCTAGATGAAGGTTGAAACCAAGACTAGTAATCAGGGTTCTTGGTAGCTTGGATATTATCTCCAGCATGTGCGGGTGTGTTAGTATATTAACAGGTCAGACAGACTGGCTGGTTCTGCATCATCGCTCTCATCTTGGTTCGACTGCAAGAAACTCTTGCCAGCTCTCCCGCTTCGTGCAGTTTCCTACCCAAGGCCGCATTTATGTGTTCAGCTTCGTGCTGGTCTGGAGTTGCCACTCTTTTCTTGTACCAGCCAAACTATCAGCCAGCTTGTTACCTCACACACCTGAATATCCTGGACAGAAAATCCCTGAGTGAGCAGCGTGGAAGCACAAATAGATTATCATAGTCTGTAAAGAATGGTGCAGCAGGGAGTGACCAGGGGATCTGGCTGACACTCACAGGTAAAGCAAGACAGAAAAAACAAACTTTATTTTCAAAGGGTTACAAATTGGGCATGCAGTCCCCTCTTACATTTGGCTATTCCAAGCACTCAACTTTCAGACAACAATTACATGTTATCAATAATGCATGTTAAACTTATATAAATATATACATAATGAAATAATGCATGCACACATGTATACACAATCATTCTGTACATATATATGTACGTATACACTTTTATATGCCCATATGTACACAGACACACATACATATACACATGCACACTCATACATACACTTTCATACAAATTCATACATGCTCATACAGACACAACAAGCACCCACACTCATGCTCACACACACAAGCAATCCAACTCATACACACACATACACAATCACCTTTATACACATGCATTCATACATACACAAGCACACATCTATTCACATATGTGCATCCACACATACATACACTTTCATGCATGCTTGCACAGATATTCACACAAACGCCCACAGACTGATATATCAACATACATATTCTCATGCATACATCACATTCATACATACAAACCCAAACATACCCTCAACTGAATACATATACATACACACACTAGTTTAGGTTTAGACGACGGATTAACATCATGGCACAAGGGTAGTAAACCATAAGTGCTTCGTTCTACTTCTGACTCAAGCCTGTCTGAAGAATTTCAGCGCATTGCACGAACTCTGTGGCACCGGCGAGGATCCTGAAATACTGTGAGTAGATTTTTAACTTACAATTTTGCCCCAGCAGTGGTGTTAGGCTACTCTCTTTCGATTTCCAACCGCCAACGGATTTTTTTAAACCAATACACACGGGCGTCCGATCTTACTACCCAGAGACCAGGAAATTACTAGAAGTCCATGTGAAAAAATTCCAGCCTTCATCAGAACTTGAACATGGGACCTTCAGCACTCGAACCGGTCATCAAGCTTCAAGACCATGCAAACACCCCCCCCCCCCACTCCCACCCAATACATACACTAGACATTATTGCAAACACCTATACTCAAGAGCCTTAACACACACACTCATCTATACACACAAATACCTGTGTATACACAAGCGCCTTATTATACACAATCAACCATACACCCAGACATACAATCAGACTGCAGCTGGTACCTTTAGAAATTGGGCTCTGCGCTGACCATTGAAGATTGGGACGGGAATACTCCAAGTTGAAACCGGCCCTAAGCCATGCTGGAAAAGGAGGAGGGTATGGCTGAAGCTGAGTGCTTCATGTGTCTCCAGAAGTAGTGGATTACCACGAATCAGTCAGACGAGAGGTATGGAGGCGGTAAAGATGCAGCCTCTCCACAATGCAAAGGCTCAACAGGCCAGTCACTTGTTTGCTTAAAACCACGATTACAAGTTTTTACAGAAAATCTGCTTATAGAGAAGTCTGGCGAACTCTCTGGTAAACCTCTACATCCCGAGGTAGAAGAGGAGCGAGTTAGTACGTAAAGTAAAACATGTTCCTGGTGTTTAAGTGCCAATTTTTAATTCAGTTCATCTGCGTGTGGGTTCCGGGGCCCCATTCAAGGCTCTCGGACAAGAATCAGATTTACGTAGTATTCTAATCACTTTAGGTCGTGAGTGCAGGGCCTGGCCAGCTGATGTTGCAGAAACAGTTCAGCAAAAGACTAATGCCAATTCCCGCCCAGCTGATGTGATTATGCATACAGATGGCTCTGTGTTGAGAGGTAGACGAAGTGCATGGGGGTTCACAGCAAAAGCTCATGGACGTCGCTTGGCGCAGCCAAACTTGGCATATGCTATCACAACGTTTAATTTGAGAATGGAGGTGGAGGCAGTGACTGCTTCCTTCACCTTGAGAATCAGCTGTACATACATGTCATAATTGTAACTGACTCACACAGCATGTTGAGAAAAGTGGAGAAACGCACGAAGTGGAGACAGACACGCTTTGTGCAGAGTGGCACGCATTGCTTCAGAGGTTCCGGGTTGTGTCTTTTGTGTATTTTCTCCAGGATATGCTGGTGTATTGGGAAACGAGCAGGCAGATAGACTGGGCGGTTCTGCGCCACTTAGGGGATGAATTGATGTATGATAAGCTAAATGTTGTGAGGACCCTTTGGGGACGAGTGAACAGTGCGGAGGCACAAATCGATCATTACAGTCTGAAATTAATAGCGCTGTGGGGAGTTACCAGGGAATCTGGCAGACGCTCAACACTCAAGGGAAAGGCGAGAGGAATCAGACAGTTACTGGTGTCATCGTAATTGGAACTCTTCGCTTGCTGCTGAAGATTGGCCCGGGGCGCTTATGGTAGTCCTCCGAGTGCTGTGATGTCGATTCTGAATTCAGCATTCGACGTTCTTTCGAAAAAAAGGAGCTTTAGGATATAACTGTAACTGTGTTGCTTGTGCCAGCTTCGTTGGTTAAAATTGTCTTGTGATACTTTCAATGGCCTAATGTCCTTATCTGTTCACTGTAGTATCCTTTTTCGCTCGTCCAGGTCTGGACCTTGGTCGTGTTGTGAGTCCTATAGTTCCTTCCATCTGAGCACACCTCCTGTTGTTTAACCTCTGTTGGAGTATTTTATGTTTTGTTCCTGTAATATTCCATTATAGTTATTGGTCTCTCTTTTAAGTGAGAGACGTTGAACCCCACCAGGACCGCAAAATGAGCGATTAAAAGGCGTTGACACAATGTACCAGCAGCATTCGGATGAGAATCCCCCATGCACATGTTGTAGAAACTCTTTTGAGCTGTTAAGTAATATTACCCCCCCCCCCCCCCCCCCCCCCCCCCCCCACCCCCCCCCCCCCCCGACGACAGTCAGAGGGCAGCTTTCAGATTTAAAAAAAAATGCATTCCATATTGGGGTCGGAATTAGACAATTTATTATGTTTTGTCTCCTTTATTGTTTGTCCATAGTTTTTTTTATAAGTGACCTTGACGCAACCACGTTGCAGACATGACCTTCACATTTATCCTCGAACCGAAGCTTTCTTCACGCAGCGTGCATGTCTTGCAGGGCAAACGTGGGAGACCCTTAGAACAAGTAAGTTACTTAATAAATTATATAGTTTATTGTTTAGCATGATTTCATTCCCTAAGACTGAGTAGTTAACATGAAAATATCCTTCGCAGTAAGAAGAGGTGCAGTCAGAAGGAGACGCCATGCAAAAAGGAGAACAGTTGGTCTCACGAGCAGCAGTGAGCGGCGTGGGGGATACTCTCGGCGGTGACGGAAGTTGCTGGAAGTTCGCAATTCGTCGATGGCGTTATACTCCTGAAAGTGCGCAATTGACACGTGACTGAGGCCCTGTTAGGGTATGTTTTCCGCCTCGATAATTTAGGACCGTTTTTTCGAAGGATAGCCCATTTACAATATATATATTTTTTTTAATGTAAATTTATGAGACCCCTGCTGAATTTAAAGCCATAAGCTTATTTTGCTTGCACTTTTTTTTTATTTTTTTTTTACGTATCCAGAAACCATGAGTTGTAAACCCTTTGGCTCGGTACTATGGATATCGCAACCCTTCGGCCTTGATTCCATTATAGGTACCGTTAATCTGGGAGAAATGTGGCTTTTCTGCCTACCCCCGGGAGTGAACCCGGACCACAAGGAGTTCGTCATCCGGCCGCCGCGAAAGTCAGGTTTAACCAACTTCGCTAGAGAGCCGGGCGCTTGCACTTAAAAACAGCAATGGACCCATTAGAATAGCAGATAAGTGATTATTGAGGCCCATCATTATAGTACTCCGGAAAGATTTATAGGTGTCTCTTCTATCTCCTCCTCAGTAGCCAAGAGTAAAATGTCTGATTGGGCGTTTTCTGTGTTAAATAGACGTCTTGTGCGATTGGTGAAATGTTCAGTGCACCACTCATCCTTATTGAGTTTCCATGTGCGCTTAAAATGAACGCCCGTGCACTTCGCTTGCCCCTGGTGACCAATCCATCCGTTTAGACCGCGGCATTATTGACATCTGTGTTCTCATCAATCAACTTCAGAGGTCCCGGGTAGTTCGTATCCTTTGGATATTCTCTCCAGGTTATGCCGGTGTGTTTGGAAATGAGCAGGCAGCTGGCCAGTTCTGCACCACTTGGTGGTGAACTGATGTATGACAAGCTAGATGTTGTGAGGGCTCTCTGGGTGCGAGTGAACAGTGCGGAATCGCAAATGAACCATTACGGTCTGAGGAGAATGGCGCTGCGAGGGGTTCACATGGGTTCTGGCCGATACTCAACGGAAAGGCGAGACCGATATACAATCAGACAGTTATTGGTGCTATCGGAATTGGAACTCTTCTTTTGCTGCTGAAGATAAGAACGGGGCGCTTAAGGGAGTGTCATGGTGTCGATCCCTAATTCAACATTCTCATCAATCAACATTTTGACTCAAGTGTCCACTATGCCAGAGATCTGTTCTCTGCAGTTTTTTCAAGGGTGATAATATGGTCCATGACAATTGATATATGAAGCGGTCGGCAAATGCATCCTTGTTAATAACTAAAACGCAAAAAATTTGCTGAATGGCATCCTCCGCACGACCCATCGAAAACCAGCCCTTTTTTTTTTAAATTAAATGTTAATTTTTGACAGAATATTTCACTGAAGCGGAGACAAGTTTCGCTCAACCCGTGCGAAATAAACACGTAAACTGTGGCCGCTCAGTTTGAGTGAGTGAGATTCAACCCGCCACGACGTCCAGCAAGCGATCACCCGGGGAGAGGACCCAAAAACCCCGTGTAACCGTTAGCTTATATTATGGCCCCCCGACTACAGCCTGTGTGAGGGCTTTAAAAGTAACGAAAAATTGCGTCCCGAAACTCGTTTATTGTCACGGCAGGCACATGGTGTCCTTGACCGCCCAAGCAGACGAAACAACAGTTAGTTCCACATTTTGACTTCTCCCGTCTGCCCGGAAACACCGGCTCGGAGCTAACAAACGGCGGGACTTTTCGTCTTTCACGCCGCCATCACTGGACAACGTTGTCGGCCAGTACTGATTCTACTGAATACATGCACGAGTTGTAGTGACTCAGTAGGTATTTTAGTGAATATGTTCAGGTTTTTTTTTTTATTATTTTTCGATAATGCAGTAAGTACATTAGAATAGTTTTAAATAAGAGGTCTGTGAGGGTGACAGGCAGAAGACATCTTGTCACCTTCTGATTGATTGTGTTGATGTTGTCGAGGTTAAAAGAAGAAGTAAGAAGTGATAAAAAAATTGTATTAATTTATTATCGATTTGGATTCAAGAAGTGCAGGCGATATTGGACTAGATTAGATCAAATAATTTATTAGGTATAGCAATGGATCGTTTTGTTTCGTTTATTTTGCTATACATTTTCGTCGGTATCTATAGACGCGACTGCGACCCGAAAATTTGAAAACCAATTGTCTGTTATTCAGAAATTATTTTTCTGTGCTCTTTACGTGAAAGATAAAATCGGAAAAGTTATTAGAAGTTATTGGAGAGATGCCAGGCTTTGACCTGAGATGGTTTTGACGAGTATAAAATAAATCGATTTTTTTTTTGGCAGCACGCAGTGAATAACGGTAAGTAATTTCGTAAATATCTTTTTAATTAGCTGGATTACCGCAAAGAATACAGTAATACAGTATTACTATCAACATCACAAAATGGTTTAGAAAACTTATTAACCTCACTCCAAAGAAATAGTGAAAATCATAACTTATTTCTTAACATAGCAAAAACAAAGATAATGCATACAAACAAAACTGCCATGGAGAAGGAAATATATGTTAATGAGGAAAGATTGGAAGTGGTGGAAAATTTCGAATATCTTGGGTCACTGGTTACCAACAATGGTGACACAATGAAAGAAATTAAACGGCGACTATCAATTGCTCTTCAAAGACTAAAACAACTGAATAAATTATGGAATTGTACAGATAGAACTACAAAGGTCAGATTTTTAAGAGCATGCATCTTTCCCATTGCAACATACGCCTGTGAGACCTGGACACTTACTAAACAAGCGGAACAGCGCATAAATGCATTTGAATATAAATGTTACAGACAGGTTCTAAGAATATCTTGGGTAAAGAAAAGAACAAATGCATCCATACTTCAAGAGCTGAATATTGAAGAGGGTTGGCTAATAAAGACAATAAAACAAAGAAAATTGAAATATTTTGGTCACTTGAAACGTCATGGAAGTCTCGAGAGAACAATAATGGAGGGGTATATGCCTGGGAAGAGAGCGGAAGAGGAAGGCCAAGGAGAAGATGGGTGCAGGATGTGGCAGATGATCTCCAGATGGGTGTATCAGACGCAGGACATCTTGCTCAGGATAGGAAGGTTTTCCGGAGGGTTGTTATGGCAGCGAGGTTCCGCGAGGGACATGCTACTGAATGAATGAATGAACCGCAAAGTGTGTGGTATTTTTGAATTCTGCGTTAAGTTTTATAAAAGTGGGAAATTTCACAAAGATTGGCAATACAGCACATGTTTAAAAAAATTGTTTAGTGGCATCACTGTTTTGGCTTTAAATCCAATAACGGTAAGTAATTTCGTAAATATCTTCTTAATTAGCCAGATTACCGCAATTTGTGGTGTATTTTTGAATTCTGCATTAATATTTATATAATGTGGGAAATTTCACAAAGATTGGCAATAGCACAGATGTTTAAAAAAAATTGTTTAGTGACATCACTGTTTTGGCTTTAAATTCAATATGTTTGCACTAGGAGACCGTTTTTCCCGCTTTATATTTAACTTAAAATAATTATTAAATTAGCTAACGCTATTTTAATCATTTAAAAAAAAATCCACAACCATTGTAGCATTTGTTCATGTTCATGCATGTCATTATTTAGAGCCCTTCGCAATCTCTGTTGGATATTTTTTTTCCTGATCAGCCTCAAATCCCAATAATTAATTTTGGCCATCATTGCGCATTTTCTAAGATTATTCTTTAGTAATTAACTTCAGATACTTAGTAAATTAATAATGTTATGTAAGTTACTTTTTAACTCTTTAAGGAACGCATCACGCGCTCATTTTTTACTACTTGGCGGCCCAAGCAGCGCATGTCGTGTGACGGTTTTTAATTTACCACTTATCAGTAATTACACGTCCCTGTGTGGGTTCTGGGGCCCTATTGTGGGGAAAACAAGAATAGACCCACTGCCTCCCCAAAAGCATGTCGTAAGAGTCGACTAACTGGGGAGCTTCCTTTGAAGTCGGAGTGCATCTGCCTGAGAGGCAAGGAACCAGCAGTCTGCATTCAATTGAATCAGATCTGTAAAACTGATGCACACGCAACACTCAGGTTCTGGAACAGGACTGCAGTCCAGAAGTGGACGAACAACCAGAACTTTACACCAGAGTTTACAGCTGGTGAACGCGAAGAAGGTAATTACACGCGAACCGCTCTATTTAAACTTTCTTTCCGGTTCTCAAGTGTGTAGTGAACACATGGAGTAAATTCGTTTGGGTCTGGTGAGTTTTTAAGGCTTTAAATCGATATTTGTGTGGTCTACTACGTTACCAAACAATTGTCTGAAAACAATATGTCCGATCAGTCATCGTCTTCACGCCCAGCAAAGCCATTTACTGCTTTAGAATCATCAAATTTGATAAAACAGTGGATCGATTAAAGTAATGTGGGGTTGGATAATGATAGTAGAAACGTGAAATTTCCCCTAACCGTTGACGAGTCATTTTTTGATGAGGATGTATGCGTATTTTACCTCCTGCTAAGAGAACAAAACTAATTCTGCCTTGGCAACACAAGAGAAGCACCTCGTAACGCGACACCAGCTAATCCAAATGTCAGCGCTTCTAGTACTACTATCCATATCATCTAAAACCATCGATATATATCTATGAACAGATAGACATGTTTACAGTGCCTTTACAGTTTTTTTTCTACGTGAGGAATTAAAAACCCAGGGTGATGGGGAACCCCCAAAAAAATTTAAAAACGATGCCGAATGGGAAAGAGATTACCAAGGCCGCCTAGAATAATCATAAATCATGTAGCGATTAACAGGGGAGCCCGGAAATAAACCCAAGACCCCCTTTATCTGAACCCCTGGTTTTGAACTGCTAAATTTTAGAAAGTGTTTTATTTTGAAGAAAAGCCCCCAAAAATTAGCCCACCGAAAAATTGGTGATACCCCCCAAGTTTCCTGGAGGGACTCGAGGGTACCAAGTAAAACATTTGGGGAAACAAAAAAAGCCCCCGGGATAAAGGAAAAGGTACAACACCCATTTTTGTTTTCCATAAAAACCCCCCGGAGGTTTTCCCCAATGGATGACAAAAATTTTGGGTTTTAAAAATTGGGATGCCCCCCACGGGCGGAAATTGGTGATTCCTTGTGGGTTTTTTTTGTGGACTGCTGATTAAAACTGCCTGGCCCCCAAGGAGATACCTTTCCGTTAAAGGGAAAGGACCAAAAATTTTTAGCAGTCTTTCCAGGGGTCAAAATGTCAAGTTCATTTTATTAACATACATTGGGAATCATTCAGAGGGGGTTTTCAGGAAAAGAGACGTATAAGTCTCTAAAATATAATCTCTTTTGGGTTCACCCATTTAACCCGGGAAAAAGAGATGAGTAGCAGAGAAACAGACAGATAAAATATCAAAAAATTAGGACATCAGTTTCCCTCCCCCCCCAAACCTCTCACTTGTAGATAACTCCCATCTCCTTCTCACATAATATATTTTATCCCTCCACATTCTGCCCCCCTTGCACACAGTGTTGTTTTTTTGGCCAAAAAAAAAACCCACCCCCGCCAGGTAGCGGGGAAGTGTGCCCCCAGTTAAAAATAGTGCTTTTTTGCACAAACCTCTGTCGGCCGGTTTAGAGAAAAAAAAAACCCCTTGCGGGATTTTTAATATTTTTTAAAAAGGGTTTTTGGTCGGGTTTAAGGGAAACAAACTTTTTTACCCTGCAAAGGGAAAAAGGTTTGATTTCAGGGGCTTAAAAGTGTCGGGAAAACCCCCAAGAAGGGCCCTAGTTTTTGTGGGGGTCACACAGAAAAATTTTTCCCCTGCAGCCAGGGGCCCAAACTTTATAGAGAAAATACCCGATATTTGTAAACTTAAAAAACCCCTAAAAAAGTTTGGGAACCTTAAAAGGGAATTAAAAAGGGATTTTGAATGCGCCAAAATTAATCAGGAGAGGTGCCCATATTCTCCCACACTAGGAAGTCAGGAAAAGAATCCCCCCACCCTGATCCCGCTTTTGCTTTCCCTAAAAAAAAAGGGGTCCCGGTATAAAGTACCCAAGGGTAAAAAAGGTTTCCCCCGGGAAAGGAAATTAGCCCGAAACTAATTTTCCCACAGTTTGAAATTTTGAAAATGAAAGACTTTTCAAAAAAACCCAGAGGGTTATGGGAAAATTCATTCCCCCCAAGATAGAGGTAATTTTCAAAAAAATTTGACTAATCCCCACCGGAGGGGTTTTAAAATTTTGAAATTTGCCCTCCCCGCTAGGGGCCCGAAAAAAGGGTTACGAAAAGTTATCTGGAAAGGGTTTTAGGATTCACCTCGACTAAGTAGTTTCGGGTTTTAAAAAAAATTCCCATTGGCAAACCACCCCCCATGTTTGGGCTTTTTGGGGCGGGGCTGTTTGATCTATTTTTTAAATTAAAAAGGTAGGTGGAACATGGGACCCAAAGGGTTTCATTTTTAAAAAAAAAAGTAAACCCGGGACCTGACGGATTCCCAAAAATAAACCCACCCCTTTGGGGGGTTTAGCCTGTTTTTAAACCCCTGTCACCGCCCTATTATAAAAAGGCGTGGTATTACTAGTGGGCTAAATGTTTTTTTCTAACCCATATAGAACGGAAAATTTGGGGGGGGGGCAGTAAAAGTTTTGGAAAGTTGAGAAAAGAGGGAGGAGGAGAAAGGAATTTTTAAAAAAAAAAGAGACTAAAAAGAAAAGGGTCACACGAGACATGGGGAAAAAGAAAGGAAAGGAAAAAAAGAAAGAAGAGGAGGGGATACCAGGGAAAGAAGGTGGGCCAGGAAGGGGGTGCGGCCTCCCGGGATTCACCCCACTGGGGGGGGGGGGGGGAAAAACCCCCCAAGGCCTTTTTCATTGTGTGCCGAAAATAGACCCCCCCGGGGACATCGCGTTGCAAAAAAGGGGGGGGGGGGTTTCGGTTTTTGCTTAATTAGGAAAAAATTATGATTTTTAACGTTCGCCTTGCCCAGGAAACACCCCAATTATGTTTTGTTTTTTAACCCAAGGCTCGTTGGCAGACAACTGTAAAGTTTTAAAGGGTTTTTAAAATGAAAAAAAAAATAAAGCCTGCAAAATTTTCCTTGAAATAGGCGCTTTTTGGGAGGGGTATGTAATTGAGACATGCAAAAAACGGTTAGGATCACTCCCCCCCCCCCCCGGTTTTCTAGAAATATATGGTTGGCCAAGGGTGGGGCGGCTAACTTTATAGCGACATACATCATGGATACTTGTAACTATAATCAACCTACGCCAAGCTTAGGAATCCTTAAAATATTAAACGTATTTTGAATGCGCCAATATTAATCAGAGAGGTGACATACTTCTGCCACACCTAGGAAGACCGCAAGAATGACGGCTGATCTCGCTTTGCGTCTCTAGAGGCTTAATGAGTCCCTTATAAGATGTGGCCATTTTTAATGTCCATCATAGCTGTGGGGGGGGGGGGGGGAAAACCACCCCAGGTGTTCATTACTGTGTCGGAGCGATAGACCACCCCGGTGACATTGCTGGTATGATAAAAGGGGGGTTTTTTGGGGTCCCTTTACCAAAGCATTTCTTGGAGGCTCGACTACCTACTGATGAAGTAAATGCAAGAATCTCTAGGGTTTCCTTGCGTTGCCTTTTGGCAGACAGTACAAAAATGTTTGGAACCGAAATGTCATAACCTTGCAGACAGCTTAAAGTATACAGAGCAGTTGTATTAACTACACTGCTGTATGCATGTGAGAAGTCTTTTCATAACGTAAGAGTATAAAAAGTACATTCTACTTTAATTAATGTATCTATGCCCTGTGTATGTGATCTGTTTGCTTGCTAGTATATAATATATCTGACACTACAGTTTTTTTAATTTCTTTTAAACGCTCAAGATATGTGTCTGTGAGTGAGGAAAGAAATTCATTTATAGAGCATGTAGGCCAACTGGCAAAAAATGTCCTTAACAAACGCACATTATTTATATAATAACCCGAAACAGATGTGCTGCTGTCCTTTTTGCCATGAGCTCGATCAATTCTGAATAATAAATATAATAGAAATAAAATAAATAAGTGGTTATTAACCCTCTGAGAAGGGGAAGTTTTTCAGATGTTTAGCCAAAAATACGGAGCATTTTTTCCAGTAAATTTGGTTTATAACTTTTTTTTTTTTTTGGACACATTTCTGTTATTCTGACGCCCATGAAATGATATATTTATTTGAAGGATATAGATTGAAGTTCATGATTTTCACAATACCGTTAAAATTAATTGATGTGTATGCAAATTATCTTATTTTTCATATCTAAAAATAGAAAATTAGAATGTGAATTTTCAACTTCAATGCATGAAACATAACTAAAAACAAAAACAAATTTTATTTGAAATCTTTTTATCGATCTTTGTTTTGTTTTTTTTTTTTTTTTTTTTTTTACAAATGTTAATAAAACATTTGGCTTTCTTTCGAATAACGGTCCCACAAGAATTACGCGCAGACAGCTAACCCAAACAGAGCCTCACACATGTAAAATTCGCATGTCTTTTCCGGCGATCCAACCGTGCTGAAAGTAGTATTAACTGCGCACGACACTGTCGTGAAACGCAGTGGACATTTTTACGGCAATTACACGGCGACAGAACTTAGGATTAACTGCGGACGAAAAAAATTACCGGCACTTAAGAATGCTCCCGAGACCGGTATCCTACGACAGGGCCCGAGTTATATGTAAGTTGCGGGCTGCCTTTCGCCGACTATGGTGCCACCTCTGAGAGTATCCCCCATGCCACTACGCGCGGTAGGGGATAGTACTAGATGGCTGGGACTCACGAGCAGCAGTTACTGCAGCTTCCTCCAATGTATTTGCTCGTGAGTCCCAGCCATCTAGTCCCCCCCCCCCCCCCCCCCCCCCCGCGCGCGTATCGGCACGGGGATACTCTCGGAGGTGCCACTATAGTCCCTGGGACAAAAGCCAACAATTTACAGGGGCTACGTCTTTTGGCGGAACTACCAGCAGTATCGTGGCGGGTGCTTGTTTGAAGTTGTCCGAGCTGACAACGCATAGATTACACAGCGCATTACAGGCTGATCATGTCTCGCCCGCAACGAGAATCACGGAGAAGCCGTGGTGCTCACTTCTGATGGCGGCAGAGCGAGGGAGAACAAATATTCGCGCACTATTTGGAGCTTGTGTGTCACAATTGTCATGTATAGAGGATGTCACTATCGGTAAGTAATAGACTCCCCCCATTTTCGTGATACTTTTCGTTCAAATGTTTGTAGGGCAGGATGTAGTGAGGCTCTGTTTGGGTTAGCTGTCTGCGTAGTTCTTGTGGGACCGTTATTCAAAAGATAGCCAAATGTTTTATTAACATCAAGTTTAGGGGCAGAAAAATAAGAGTCAGGCATGCGTTTAGAGGTTCAGGTCACTATCTAAAAAATTCAACAATTTTTCACTTCGATACCGAACACTAGAAAGTTGACATGTGTAAAGCTAATAAGCAGTGAATATAAAAATCACTTTCAGTGTTTCAAAATAGATTTCTTAGCGTGCCGAGGCGAAACATGATCGGTCATTCCGTGCTTTTGGCCAGACATCTGCCGGCCGATAGTCGGCCCGTCCGTGCTAAAAGGGTTAATAAATAAATATTGAACAGTTCAATAGTACCCGGAAACAGCTCAATACTTGTTGCGGGAAATCCCAGCCTATTTTGGGTTGGGTATACAATCCGATAAAATTTGTGCGAATCCTGAGACTTCGACTAACTGAATATAGCTAAATGCTTCAGAAAGGAATTCCACCTTTTGATAGCACGTCCAGTCAGCCTTTCGTCCCGTTTTGCTATGTAGTCGCTGTGACTGAATATACTGGTCACTATTGACTGATACATTGAGGCTTAAACGTAAATACCTAGAAATATTTATTTATCGAATTCTCCAATTTTAAAGTAAGTAAATTTTGATATAAAAGTCCAGTATGATTTACAGTAGACATATTTTGGCAGTCCCTAATGCACCTTCTATTGGAAAAAATTTTTGTTACCATATCTGTATCTTTAAAAAAGGAAACTTGTCATTGCCTAAACTAAGAGCCATGCCACCTTCAAAATTGCGAAATTACCTGTTAATATTTATGTTAGGCTTCATGATTTTAAATTTTTTAATACTATTTGCCCATCTCAACAGGCACCGCGACCCTATCTAAAAACTAAGAAGAAAAAAAAAGACAATGGGCAATATATCAGGTAAGTGATCTTATCTTCTGTAAGTAATAAGAATAAACTCACAGGGAGCAAGTACAGCGGGGATCTACAGTCATCAGTAGAAATACCTCTTTCGACACACGTTTCGGCCCGCGATTCCTAAACGTATTCGGAGGTGGGCCCACCTGAGTTCATGAAGCCCTTTAGGGTCTGCTTCCACGCTGCCGGGAATTACCGGATGGTGTTATTATTTCGGCAGAGACAAGACGAACTCTTAGTGGTTTCGAAGGAGGGTACTGTTGAGATAAGAAGTCGCCAAGACAGCGTAATAGAACAGTCCGCATGCTGACGACCCGAGGAGCGACAGTTACTTTGGTTTACCGGGGACACATGTTGGACTTTATTAGCAGTTGGCGGAGAGACACTGCAGCCAATTCGTACAGATGGACTTTTCAAAGGGATTAGGAAACTCTTTCCACTAGATACCGGACCAACTCACCGAGGCCCGTCACCTACGTTGTTGCGCTGAGTCCACAACCAGCAGATGCACTTTCGGGGACCTCACCAAGTCTTTGAGTTGCTCGTTCAGTCCATTACCGCGCAATCCTAGTTCTTTTACCACATTGTAGAGCGGAAGTGGAACAAGGCCTCTTGCTCCCCACTTCGACGGAAAATACCCGTACTGTGTAAGCCTCGTTCTCCTCAAACCGGCTGCTAAATCACTGTATTTCTCGAGCTTATACAAATGATTTCCTCCATCCGCGACTCAAACGGAAACGTCAACTCAATCAGGATGAGTTGCCGTTTTTTTGCGCAGAAGGAGAACGATGTCGGGTCGCAGGCCGGTTTTACGGATCAACTCGGGATACCGTCAGTCCTGGCAGATCAACGGCCAGTATAAAACCAGTCCCTCGCGAGTCTTCTAGCCGCAGATGGATGCGAATGCGTGTGGTTGACATTTACATTAGGAACCTGCAAAGCCTTGAGGAAACGAATGGGGACGATACTAGAACTGGCTCTGGCGTTGCCCTCATTCTAGCCTGGGCGACAACGGCTGCTAATCTCCTTTAGCACCTGATGTGGCGCCAAGTATAGGCCTTGACATAGAGCTTTCCTGCACTGCGGACAGGAGTGCTCAAGAGTTTGCTTTGATTTGCACACGGGCAAGTCGGATCGTTGGTCGCAGACCATTTAACCATGTTAACACCGGACGGTAAATACTCGTAAGCCGACCGAACGATAAAGTATCAGTCGTCTAGCGCGGTCATCCGCAGAATCTCACCCCCATGTGGTATTCTCGGCAATGCGCTCTCCAGAACTGACCCAATGGCCCTGATGCGATGCTGGGCTGCTTTCTGGGACCCGAACCTCGTTTACTTGTCCCTACCGTTTGTATCACCATGTCTCGGCGCTCTTCCGGCTCTGAGGCCTTTGACCACCAATGACCTCCCGTGCACTAGGCCTCGACGGTCGGTTTGTGTTGTAACCATTACTCATTCAATTTTAGTGCGGATTCGAGCGATTCAATGCATCGAGGAACTCCACTCTGACCAGTCTTTAGAGCGGGCTGGACAGCGATGACATTAAAAACAAACTTAAAGGCAAATACCATGGAGTTGAAATAAACCAGAATGGAGGAATCAGAGTTAGCTGCACTGTGTGCATCTGTATCATGCTGGTTTATTCGAGACAAGCGTCTTCATATTCTGAGAAGACTGCAATCAGAACTGGGATTGACCAGGGCCAATTGTGATTTTTGTGATAGATCAGGGAGATACATGATGTATGTGTGTCTAGGCGGAAGACGGGAGTCTGGATCTTTCACAAGGCTTTGTGCATTTGCCTTTCCCATATGGATTTCGGGGCTTTGTGGTGAAAATAATAGACCACCCTCCCTTTTTTTTTGTTTTGAAAAAGCATGAGTGGACTAATTGAAGGCTTTTTTCAAACTTGCAGTTCATCTGTGGCAGGGAACATCAAGCGCACACAAATAAGCCAGTTAAAAAGGCAAAACTAAGGCCTTCACACAAAGCCAGAGTCCAAATAGATAAACAGCCAAGGCTTTCCACTGGAGCTTACTGCTGGTGAACAAAGAAGAAGAGTACATCTGTGTGGATTTCTTCAGGTGACAGTGTATCTAGATAGAAAAGATGCCAGATGGTGGCCACACCCCGTTTAACTTGCTGTTCTTGCAGTCTGGCCATGATTGCAGATTCATAGTCGTCACTTAGTTCTCATAACAGTCTACTTTCTCTTAGAACATTGAGTATTCCCTGGCTCGTCCGCACCTTCCCCATTTCTCCTATAGGAGCCTCACTTGCAAGCCTTCCAACTTGCTTTTTTTTACCTTGTACACTTGCATACCCTGGCACGAAAATGAAGGGTAATTGAGAGCCATGGCTGCATCAGACAAACCAACCAGTCTTCATGGCCGTGGCTGCATCAGACAAACCAACCAGTCTTCATGAGCATGCTCACTTAGTCACTGAAAAAACATGCCCTGATGAAGGCTGTGTCTCCAGCCTGTCTTTTGTTGTATGGTGCGGAAACTTGAACAGTGAAATATGAATATACAGAAGAATAGGTCGTATTTCATAGAAACATAATCAGAAACAGAGGTCAGCGAAAGATTACAAATAAAAAGATAATTACTGAAAAAGTTTGAGTGTACAACTGAGACAAGAGACAGGCTGTGTTGGGAATCCATTAATGTCAACCTCTATTATGGTGATGGCACCTGCCTAATACATTTTTCTTTTTCGAGTTCACCGGCTGTAAGCTCAGGCAGAAAATTATGGTTGTCCATCCACTTCTGGGCTTGAGAACATGAGTGTTGCTTGCATATCCGTTTCACTGATCTCTCATCTGTATGCAGGACTGTTGGTTCCTTGCTTCTGCCAGAGTCACTCGAGGCTTTAAAGGAAGCTCCCTATTAGTCCACTTTTATGACATGCTTATTGGGTAGGCAGTAGGTTGTTTCTTGTTTTCCACACAATAGGGCCTAGGAACCCACATAATTGAAATGCACAGGTATCAGAGGTTAGCTTCAAACCTTAACACAACATGCCAGCCGTCCTTTTAAAGGTGAACACAAGTAGAAGAAAGCGACAGATTGTGAAAACAGTTTGTTGCATGTTTTTGAGTTTGATGTTAGTAGGGGAATTCTGTTTGCCATCTCCTACTTCACGAGGGCGTGGCATTGTGATGCTGGGGTGTCTGTGGATTACCTACCTCCCCGGGCAGCAGCTAGAAAGGCCCAGTACCAGTTCTAAAGGTACTATGGGTTGTGTTTCTGCTTTCCCCTTTAACACTTAGCTAAGGTGGGGCTCACAGTGTGCTCATTCCCCGCCACCAGATTGCCTGCTGGTTTCGCTGAGCTCTTCATGACTCGCCTAAGCTTGAGTAGTTGGGACAACTAGATCGTCACGTCCTGAGTCCTTGTGCCTTTACGATAGTTTCAAGTGTTCAGGGGTGTTAGCATATTTGTTTCCATTCCTAAGACTGTTCAACACCCCTCTGGCTCTGTCCCTCCACAGGGGGCAGCAGTGTGTGGCTGTGCACAATGGTCTTGAGGTAAGAGAGGTTTTGCTAGGTCAAGAGGCTGACACTGCAATGGACGCTCCTTTCGTGAATAGATATTTACTAGACTTAGGGTAAAGAAAGGGGGCAGGGGGAACCACTACCCACAACACCAACACTTCTAACCCCCTGCCTCGAGGCTCCATTGAAACAGGAATATTGGTTTTATTAATTAAACAATTTTATGTTGAACAGTTCCCCATTGCGTTATCAAAGTCCTTCAGTCCCATGTTACAGTAGTTACATCCTTTGAATACTTTGACGGCAGATTGTTTGTGTCTTAAACTTGTCCATTTTCCCCCCGGTCTGTAAAATGCGATCACGTTTGTGTAAACATAATTCTTGATCATGTCAGGCACTCATAGTCGGTCAGTAAAATATTTGTTGGATGGTCTTTCATTGGGCTTTTGTGTCAGTGGCACCTTGTACACTTCTCTTCCTCCAGCTTCTTCTTCTTAGCATTAAGTGGATGGAAAGTTTTGGTTGTTCATCCACTTCTGGACTTTCGTCTTGTTCTAGAACTTGAGTTTGACATGCACATTTGTTTTACAGATCTGGCTTATTTGTATGCAGACAGTTGATTCCTTGCTTCTCAGACAGATGCGCTCTCACGTCAAAGGAAACATCCCTCATGAGTCACCTGTTAATTCCCAACCAATTATCTTGTCTGTACAACTTTTCTTTCCTGTCTGTTGCTCTCAGCCTTGGCTGCTGCTCCCTTTCATGTCAGTTTTTAAAAACTTTGAAATATTTTGTGAGACAGTTGGCTGTTGTTTTGCACATGGTTAGGCAGATTTCATGTTTGCTCTTTTGTTTATTTTATATTAAAGTTTTTTTTTTTTTTTTTTTAATTAATATGGTGTAATTAATTTGTATTTGCAATATGAAGATATGTTCTTAAAAAGAGAGTAAGGGACCTTTTTTATGCCTGCTAGACATTTTATAGATCAATCAGCGTTTTAGCATGATGTTGGCCACCTTTACTTTCCAGGATATTATATAGAAGTGATTGTAGGCTGGGTCAACCTGGGAAAGAAGGCCAGAAAAAAAAATTCACCCCTGTCTGATTTGAACCCAAGAACTTTGAGCTGGCAGGCGAGTGCTTGATCATCATCAGGTGCCTTGCCATCTGGCGTGGGCGATCATGCCTCTCCATAATCTGCGATCTCCTGCAGCATGTATCAGCTCGTGTGCCACGACACACCTCCATGCCATGCAACAAGACTGTCAAGCATCTTCTCTCATTGTCTTCCTCTATCCCTCCTTCCACAGATCCTTTCTATTTTCCCTTTTCTCATAACATGGCCAAAAAATGACTGTCTCCTTCTGATGTCTGTGATAAGTTGTCTTCGGGCTCCCGCCTCTTTCAAAACCTCTTGGTTGCTCTTTTTAGCTGTCCAAAGTATTCTAAGCATTCTTCTGTAAAGCCACATTTCTGAAGCCTCTAAAAATTGTTTGGCCTGCCTACCGATTGTCCAGGATTCACATCCATATGTTAATACCGGATGTATGTAGCAAGCAAGAATTCTTTTTCTAACTCTCAATGACAAGGATATATTGCACAAGATGTTTTTCATTTTATAAAATGCAGTTTTTGCCTGTCCAGTTCTGTTTCTTGTTTCAGTTATGCATCTTCCATCTGATGTTATCCATGTGCCCAGATACTTAAATTTCTGTACTTGTACTAAAATAACACTATTGACTGTTATCACACATTTAGGAATAATTTGTTTCTTTAATACCACCATTACTTCTGTCTTCCCATTATTCAAACTGAGACCCATTCTTCCACTTTCTAACACCACAATGTCTATCATTTCCTGTAATTCTTTCTGACTTGTTGCTATCAAGACTGTCATCAGCATAACGTAAATTGTTTATATTGTGCCCACCAACCACAATTCCGGGCATATCAATTAAAGATCTCATTATATATATTCACTGTATATTAAAAACAAATCAGGTGAAAGTACACACCCTTGTTGTACGCCCCTCTTTTATGCTTTGAAATGTACCTAAACAGTTGTTAATTCTTATAGCTGCTGTTTGCTGCCAATACATATTCTTTATTATTCTTAGATCTTTCCCATCAATGTTTAATTTTTCTAACAGATTACTTCTTCATGCTTCACACAGTCAAATGCTTTTGTATAGTCTATGAAGCATATGTACAAATCAGTCTTTACTTCTGTAGCTCTTTCTGACAATCCTTAAGATGTAGGGCATGTTTGTATTTTCCTTCTATGTTCATCGCTGATTTCTGGTTTTGTACTTCTCATAATTATTCCAGTGAAATCTTAGTCAACTCATCTCATTGTGCGATGGTCTTCACATTTTAAAGTGCCTGCTTTGGCAGAGCTATAAATATGGATTTTAAAAGGTCTTTGGAATATTATATAAATTCATTTAAAAAGTTTCAATTCCAAAATTTCCCAGTGCTTCGATTTCTTCCATTGTCTGGCCAGGGTGCTTTTACTTTCATCATGTGATGTATTGCTCCTCAGTGCAAATTGGTGGACCATTAGTTCATGTGGTCTATTATCATCATACAATTCCCCTATATACTATGTCCACTTAATTGTCGATCCAGGTCGTGTCACATTTCCTGTTAACATATTTATCTGTTGGTGCCTTTCCTGTTTCTTTGGATTCAGCCAGGCTTCTTTATACTTTGCATTTGTTCACTATTTCTTTTTGTATTCTAGAGTATTCTTCAGGTCTTTTTTTTCCTTCTTTCATTCATCGACTGCAGAATTTCATATCCATTTCT
Organism: Candidula unifasciata; assembly: GCA_905116865.2. Classification (NCBI taxonomy): domain Eukaryota; kingdom Metazoa; phylum Mollusca; class Gastropoda; order Stylommatophora; family Geomitridae; genus Candidula; species Candidula unifasciata. The sequence goes on along the minus strand of CAJHNH020000936.1, from coordinate 135,220 downwards.
TTTTTGCAACTTCTATGGGTTGGTGGGATTCTATGTCTGCTGAATTGACTCACGCAAACATATCCCATTTAAAAGTCTGTAGTTTCCATTGCATTATTTTTTGTACATTGACATTCCCGTTCTAAGAATTCCTAAATTGAAACTTGATGTTCTTCTAATGTTTTTTAGTTTTATTCTAAGTGGTTCGATTTGGAACCAGAAATCACTAAAGCTGTCTGCCCCTGGTTTATGTCTCTGGAATCTTCTTGAAATCAAAATATAATCAATCTGGCCACCAGGACTTTTCCAAGTCTACAATCTTCGGGTGGTGTTTAAACCAGGTGTTACCTATTATTGCTGCGCGACTCAGCCCATGCTTTCTTCATATGATGTAATGCATCCTCAACTTCTGCAGTACATTATTGCTTTTGCATTGATCAACCATCATCGTCATAAAATGTGTCAATATCTTCCTCTGAACTATCTGCTGTTGAGGCATAAATCTGTACTAAGTTGTCAAACGGAGAGTGCCTGATATGTCTATTAATTCCAGCTGTAATTAATTTGTCTGTTTCTTTGTTAATTAATTTGTCTGTTTCTTTGTGACATTTAGATATGTTAGTACACTTTAGAATATTTGTAATTTGATATTTTACTGCATAAAGTTTGATGCCATGAGCAACATACTGCAGCATAATAAACCATTTCAGTCTGTTGGCTTGACGTGAAGCTTTCTGATATTAAATTCTATATTTGTCTGTTTTGTGTACCCCCACTTTATTTCATGTATGTGTACCCCCACTTTATTTCATGTATGTGTACCCCCACTTTATTTCATGTATGTGTACCCTCACTGAGCTGCTGTAGGTGAGTTGAGTTTTAAGAACCAATATCATAGCGCTCAGGACATTTCAGTAAGCGCTCCGTCCCCATCTTCAACAGCCAGCGAAAAGTTTCAAATCCTATGGCACAAATAACAGTCTTGATTGTAAGTGCATCTTGCCTTTCCTCTTCAGAGCCGGCTTTACAGCCAGTGTAATGGCTATTGAAATACATTTTAAAAAACCCATGAAAAAACATTCAGTTTAACCTGTTAGCCACAAGAGTTTATCCTTAGACCAGACAAAACATTAAAAACAGTATTGAAGGGCTTGATAATTGATGTGAAGGATGAAGGAAAAAATCTGTTGGAACATTCCCGTGTGGAAAACAAGAATAGACAGACTGCCTCCCCAACAAGCATGTCGTAAGAATCGACTAACTGGGGGCTTCCCAGTTCAAAGTTGGAGTGCTTCTGCGTGAGAGGCAGGGAACCCTACAGTCTGCATACAGATAAGTCAGATGTGTAAAAATTGATGTGCAAGCAACACTCAGGTTCTGGAACAAGACTAAAGTCTGGAGGTTGACGAATATCCAGAACTTTCTGGCAGAGTTTACAGCCGGTGAATGCGAAGAAGATCATCATCATAACAGATATATGTACAGATCAGTCAGTGCAGTTAAGTAAAGCACATTTTTTATACACCACTGATACATCAGGCATATGATGCTAGACTTTGTGGGTGATGTGGTCAGTGTCACACCAGCCACATTCGCTTCCCAGGACATTACCTGGTACCCATTTTAAGCTGGATCGACCTGGAAGCCGGAGTTATTTTTGAATGTAACTCTCTGCAGACTCAAACTCAAGACCTTTGAGCAGGCAGGCAAGCATTCTGCCACCATTCTACATTGACTGCCTCTTTGTTAACCAAGGCTGATCATGCAGCAGGTCCTTGGCAGAATGTCACTCTCATCACATTCTGCCTGAAAGAAACTAGGTCTCTTGTCAGGCATTGTGTGCTTTCTTACTCAAGGTGTCATTTATATTCTATGCCTATCTTTGTGCTGGTGAATCCCTGCCCCTCTTTCCAGGCACCAATGCCTCCTGCTACTTATTCTTTCCAATCCACTGTAATTCTAAAATATTTACGTTTCCTAGACAAGATGCAATTTACTAGCCAGTATTCTTGATGTTAATACCTTTTAGGATGTCAGTATTTCCTTTCTTCTGTATCTTTGGTATTCTGAAAATCTATAGTATTTCAGTTCAAAGGCCATTTTTTTCCCTTATGATTGTGAGATAGTCAGTGACTCACGTCCATATGTGTATCTACAGAGAAAGTGCATGCCTTCACAATTTTCGGCTTGTAACCAAGGCTAAACCAGACAATATATTTGTATCATGGACATTTGTATTATTGTTTCTTAACTTTCGTTCTCATCTTTTTTCTTCTGACAGGTTAGTGCTTTGGCTTTCTCGGAGGATGGGGAATGTTTCGTCACTGTAGGAAATGTTTCTGGTACATAGAAGATAAAAAGTCAAAGGTAGGCAGTTATTTTGACTTGTGTCCTTTTTTTAAAAAATCTTTTCTTTTTCTTGTTCTTCGCGTTCACCAGCTGTACACTCTGGCGGAAAGTTCTGGTCCACTACTGAACTGCAGTCCTACTCCAGAACCTGAGTGTTGCGTGTGCATCAGTTTTACAGATCTCATTCTCTTGAATACAGACTGTACCAATATACATCAATTTATTTTTGTCAGACATTCAATCTATGATTCAGTTATTGGTTTATAATGCAGACATTAATTTTTAAGACTCATTAACTTATGATAGGAGTGAAATACTAATTGAGAGGGGGGACACTGAAGCTTGTGATTTTTCTGAGTGAAACCTGATGCAGTAACCGATTACACTGTTTACAGTTAAACCAGACAGTACCCCTGAGTGGCCGATCTGGCATCCTGGGAGATCAGATCATCTTCTTTCGTGACGTGGTTGCTGGACAAGGTCACATGTGTGGACGATTTTTTTGTCATCACTCAGGCCTGTTGTGAAAAAAGACAATTAGAGAAGTGGATGCAGTTAAAGGTGAGGGCTTTTGTTTATATTTATTATGCGTTTGTTTATAAAACTATGACTGTTCAGTTTAATATGGAAGTTTCTGCCAGGTTATCACTTGATTAATTGGTTAGTAAAAATGTAGCCCAGTGGTTCTTAACTTTTCTAATGCCGTGACCCCTCAATACAATTCCCTCATGTTGTGGGGATCCCCAAACAATAATTTTCCTTCATAATTTCAATGAATATGTGTTTTCCGATGGTCTTAGGCGACCCCTGCGACCCCTGTGACCCCCCCCCCCCCCCTCCAAAGGTCACGACCAGCAGGTTGAAAACTGCTGATGTAGCAGATCACCTCAGTTAGTTCTCTGGTGTGTTTCATGGCTCCATCCCGGGGGGACCCACTACCTCCCTAACAAGCATGTCACACCAGGCTCCTGTTTATGGAGTTTTTGACCATTTAGGGGAGTTTTCTTCAGTCAGAATGCCTCTGGCAGAGAGGCAATGAACCAACAGTTTGCATACATATAAGCCATATCTCTAAAATGGATCCGCACGTAAAACTCAAGTTCTGGAAGAAAACCAAAGTCCAGAAATGGATGAATAATCAGAACTTTCTGCCAGCATTTACAGCCCGAGAAGCTAAGAAGGAGGAGAAGAAGAAAACTTCATCTAACTAAAATAAACAGTTAGACACAACAGTGAGGTTGAGCAGTGTCCCACAGAGTTTACCAGAAGGGCTGACCTGATCACAAGAGAGAGCATTAACTAGACTTTCTGATTGCTGGTTTTTGTGGCATGTTAATGTGAAAATATAGGACCCTTTCCACTCTTTCATGTGCGCTGAGCATATAGGGCTAGACCTATATTTTTTAGACCAGTTGACACTTGGTTAATGTATTCAGCATCACGCCAGCTGACTTCACTTCACAGGACTCCACCTGGTACCCAAAGAAGAAGAAGAACGATCGAACAGACAACTTTATTTCCAAAATGTCACAGATTGGGCACGCAGGCCTGTCTTACATTTGGCCCTTCAAAACACCCAAGAAGAAAACGTGTACAACCAAGGTGATTTTGTAGCAGTTAGTTCTGATATATTACATTAGCTGTAAGGAGTGGAGCATACATGTGTGTGTCGATGAACCCTGATGCTAATTTTTTTTTTTCAGTCTAAGTACTCCCTCTCCCCCCTTCGTCCCCCCCCCCCCCCCCCCCCCCCTCCCCCCCCCCCCCCCCCCCCCCCCCAAAAAAGCTTTCATTTGACAAACATTTTTTTACAGACAAAATCTGCCACTTGCATCACAGCTGGGCAAGAGTACATCTTTGTTGGCTGTGCAGAAGGGGTTGTCAGGGTGTTCAGTTAAAAGAATAATAAACCAACACAGAATTGGTGTAATCAGTTGCCATATGCTGAAGGATATACTGAAGATGGGATCCAAGCGTTTATGGACTTGTCCGATATGCAATGAGGATAATCTTTCGATTAACTAACTACTAACATTTTCCTGCATAATTTTAAAACTTTCTTCTGAAGCCTTACTGAAAATAATTTTTTGGTACACATAATGTTAATCTCCCCACGCCCCACCCATATACACACTAGGTCACTTCTGATTGGTAGTTCCTGAATCTGATAATGGAGCGGGACACACCTGTAACCATCAGAAAAGTCGACCAGCCCAACAAACTTATGACATTGAGGCAGTGGTTCTTCTCTTCTCTCCTCCTCCCCCCCCCCCCCCCCCCACTTGTTTTGCATGCACATCCATTTTATGGATGTAGCTTATGTGTGTGCAGAATGTTGATTCATTGCCTCTCAGGCAGATGCACTCTCTTAAAGGAGAAACTCCTAATTAGTCAACTCTTACCACATGCTTGTTAAAGGCTGTAGGCCGTCCCCCCCCCCCCCCCCCCAATAGGACCCTGAAACACACACTGGCAAGCGTGTCGCAGTCCTAGCTGTGTGGTGATCTGCTTACAGAGAAAGGGTGTCTGGATGTATGTTTCTTGTAACAGAACGAAATCTGGTTTGTATTTGTGTATCAAATCTGCCAACGTATCGTTGTCTGTCTCGGTCTGCGTCGGGAAGGGGCTTGGCATACTTTAAAAAATGATCTTGTAAATTTCCATCCGTCTCCTCAGTGTGAAACAGTGTGGCGTAATATTGGCGGAATGCCTGCGTGATGTGTGACGGGTCTGTTTGCACATTCCCGTCTGTGTCCCTAATCTGCTGTACGTGTCTGCCGTGCTGAATGTTTTGTTCGATGCCGAGGTACTGCTTGCTAGGCGTCTCCTGTGTCTTCTTCTGCGTTCATCCGAAGATGTAATTGCGTTGTGTCCGTTTACAGCATGGCTGCGATATTTGCACATTTCGGCTAACACATCCGACTTCTGCGGGCATTTGTTGACCGGGTTAGCCTTCCCGGTTAGGACATGGCAGTCTCATTGTTGTGTGGTCATCTTCATTTCCCAGGTCACTGGTGGTGCCCCAATCAGGCTGGTCCAGAGAAGCCCCATAATGCTGATCAGCCCTCAAGAGAAGGCAGGAGCAGAACATGAGCATTCCCCGCCATCCAAGGAGGCTTCCACAAATGCAGAGCTATTACATGGTGCTCTGGTACTGGGCTCACCCAAGGAATCGTCACGTCCTGCTCATGACTGTTTAACCTCACTTCCATATATTGAACATCTCATACATCATGGGCTATCTCTTTTGTAGCCAACAGTATGCAGCCTGCAGACCCAGGATATAATTTTCCTACACCATAAAATGAGTACTTTGCTTCTTTTGCATGTTAGACTTTTACTGCAGTGGACTTCCTCATCCACTATAGTTTTACGTTGTTTACGAGCTCTACATCTCTAAGGACTATCAGCTTCCTCATCCACTATAGATTTACATGGTTTACGAGCTCTGCATCTCTAGGGACTATCAGCTCAGAGAATCCCAGGGTTTTATTCTTCTTATACCTTTAGATGTCAGTATGGATATATTTGAAGAAATCAGCAGTCAACTTGAGGTTGTTGACATCTCCACACAGTTTATCCTCAAAAGTTTTGTGGGTGTCTGCCAGAATAATTTTCTCTGTTCTGCATATATTGGACACTCTTGCAGCAAGTGTTTAGCTGTCATTTTGCCCTTTCCACAGTTACAATCATTGTCTCCTATCTTTAGTTTATTGAACAAGTGGTGTTTCAGCCTATTATGTCCTTCCAGCTGCAGTTAAAGACTGCTAGTAATTGCTTTTTTGCTTTAGTACCCACTCCTATTATCATTTCATTTGTGATCTCATCCTTCCCTGGGGATTTCTTCTTTTTCAGGGAACTCATTGCCCGCTCCAGCTCTTCCAAATTCAGATTTTCCATCATAAATTCTGATTTCTCTGTTATTTTGACATGTCTGTTGCTTTTTTGTGTTCTTTTGTGATATCAACGTGATTTGCACTAGCATAGTTTCCATCAGTGTATTTGCAGCCTATTTTCCTGTTAGTATGTTGTTACCCTGTTTAATAGTTATTTGTTTGTTACTAGGCCCTTCATTGTTTATGGCTTTTACTAATTTCCACAATTTATTTCCATCTTTGTCCAAGTTAAGGCTTTCTGTTTTTTCTTGCCAGGTATTTCTAGTTGTTTGATTTATTGTTCTTTTGTATTTTGCTGAGATGGCTTTCAGGGAAATGTTTGCTTCAGTTGTTTATTCTCTCTCTGCTGTCTTCCTGGCCTCTTTGACTTTTCCCTCCAGGATCTGCAGTTCTTTGGTCCAGTATGGTTTGTAATTTTTTCTCGCACCTCTTGGAATGCACTCATATGCTGCCTGCAGTATTGCTTTGTTTAGACTTTCTACTTTTGTCTTTAAATTGCCATATCGAGTGTTTATGTTTTTACAGTACTCATCTGTCAGCAAAGCAAATTTATCCCAATCAGCTCGTTTGTAATTCCATCGAGGCAACAGTTTCTGCTCCTGTGGGACATAATCCATATTTACAACAAGCTTTACTGGTCAGTGATCGTTGCCTGCTAACTGATCTAGTACACTGCGATCAGTTTTGTGAAGAATATCTCCTGTGCAGAAGGCTAAGTCAGGAGTGGAAGATTTGCACCATCTTCTAGAGTAGAAGCTGGGTTTGTCTTCTGGTTTGTTAAGTGAAGATTGGAGTCTATTTCCCAGTCCTCCACTTCATCTCCTCTGGTGTCAGTATCTGGGTATCCCCATCTTTCTGAGCGACTATTAAAGTCTCCAACTACAATGCAGTTTGTGTCTTTTATTTCCATTCTTGATATTGCAAGATCTTTGTTTGCTGGGCTATATAAATTGTATATTCTGATTTTTTTCCTTCTTTATCATGATATCAACGCCTAAAATTTCCGATTCGTTATTTGAGTTTACAGCTACTTCACTGCTTGGTATAGAGTTTTGAATAAGTATTAGGACTCCTCCCTTGTGCCCTTCTCGCACCGTATAGCTTGAGTCTCCTGTGTAATTGTGTTGAGTTTGGTTCTAAGGAGAGCGCCTAGGAACCTGTGCTGCTGGTGCTGTTCTAATTCTAATTCTAACAAGTGCAGCTGAGGGCTGGTTCTGTCTACCGTTTGTAGAATTTCTTCTGTCTCCAGTTTTTGTCGGTGTATGAGAGATGCCACTCTCTGTGTTCTACTGATAATAGTGTTTTTCAGCATCTCCCAATACTCTAAATCATTGTCGTTTGATATGTTGTCCGTGTACATACGTATCGTGGCCGTCATGTAGGTCACGTAGTCCGCATTGGCCAGCAAGGTGTTATTAAATTTCCAATGCAGAGATCGTCTGAAGGGGTGTGTTTTCGTTGTGCGCGTCGATGCGTGTGAGTATGGCTTGGTGGTCGGTGTAGTGTAGAGTTTCTGGTAAGTGTTTACACTCCAAGATTTGGTGTGTTCTTGGTGTGTATGTTCTATCTAGCCTAGCGGCTCTATTGTGTGTATGATTCTTGCGGGTGGTCTCTAAACTATTGGGATGTGCCTGCCTGGATGCGTCTGTGAGGTTAAAGAAATCTAAAATGTTTTAAAGTGTTTCTAACTGGGTCAGCCCGTCCCTGTCGGCCCGCTTCATCTGCGCTCTGACCTCCCAGCATATTACGTCCATCTGGGTCAGAACGCAGTTGAAATCGCCCAGTGCTGGCCCCTGTGTGCGTGCAAGAGAGTGTTTAAGTGTTAGTAGGAGGAGGGTTGATGACTGTAGTTTGGTGGAGCGTGAATGTTAGCTAATGTGTACGTCTGCGTGCTGTTCTCGATTTGAATGATGCTGATGTGACCCAGATCGTCTGTATGTGTGTTTATTATATCCCACGTGTCAGATGTCTGCAGTATGGCTATACCTGACCCTGTTTTGTGTATCGCTAATCTGTGGAACGCGTGCTTCAGACCTAGCTGTAATGATTTGTTGGAAGTGAAAGGGTGTCTGTATGTTTGTTTCTTGAAGTAGGACGAAGTCTGGTTTGTGTATTAGTGTGATTATGTGGTGTTGTTTGGTGCGCAGTCCTGCCAAATTCAGCCTAAGTACAGCCTTAGAACTGCCATTTAAAAAAATACAATTTAAGCATGGAATAAAGACAATTTATAATTAAACAACTCAATTTGGAATCCTTCTTGTCCTTGAATTTTCGTTCTACACGAAAGACTTGAAAGAAAACACAAGTCATACAGTTCACAGTTTATATTGGGTGTCAATCAATGTTCTTATAGGGTGGTGAACGTGGGTTCATCCCCCGTGTCGATGGTGTTCTTTTCAGACTCACTCTCGGAGTCTGTCGAGGGCTCGGCGTCTTCGTTGTCGGTTGGGGCTTCGCTGTCTATGTTGCAGCGCTTTGGAATGTTCTTGCCTGGGAATGTTTGTCCCCTGGCTTCGTCTTCTGAGCTGCTTGCCCTCTCGATTGCCTTTTGCTTTCTCTCTTCTTTCGCCTTTTTGCCGTAGAGAGCTGCCTGGGAGGCGTCCTCTTTTTGGGTAGAAGAGGTGGTCGATGCGGCCTGGGAGTTGTCTGGGTAGGGGCTAGGTGGTCGTCGTCTACTGCCTTGTCTTCTGGGGCAGGAGTGCTTGTGGAGGCTGGAGGGGGGAGGTTTTCTCCTATGCTCCTGCTGATGTCTGCTCAGGCTTGCCTTTCGCTTCTGGAACACTGGCAGGGGGTTTCCTCCCCATGGGACGCGAAGTTTTGGGCCTGCTTCCAGGGTTTTGGGGCAGTTGCTGGCTTCGATGTGGGTGGTGGTTGCCTGCGTCTGGTTGGGCACTGGTTGCTCCAGTGCTCTTCTTGGCTACAGTGCTCGCACTGTGGCCTTCTGTCGGCTATGGTGACGAAAAGTTTGCGTCAGCCGCCGGAAAGATCTGCGTGCCGCATGATCATATAGTGCGGGATTTTTTCTACTTTGGCCTGGTCGTCTCCCGAAAGCTTGGCCGCGATCAGTTTGACCTGTTGGTTGGTATAATCCACTGGAACCCAGTTGATCACAATTTTCGTGCTGATCTTTTCAGCGTGTTGAAGCCTGATGCCCACGTTTTCGCACGTAAACTGCTTCTCATGTAGTTTTTCGTAATGTTTGTCTCTGGCTGCCTTGGTTAGGGTGAAGAACCACTGAAAGGGTGATTCGTATCTATACAGCTGGGCGGGGCCGCCGCTCGGCGGAATTCCACCGGGGCCGAACAAAGGCGCAGCCAGGCAGGTGTCGCTTTTTTAATGGCTCCCGGGCCTGATAGCGTGATTATCACTGTCTCTGGGTGGTGGCCCTTCATGCCGGCGAAGCTGGAGAGTAAATCCCAGTTGATTAATGCCATCTTCTTCAGGTTTGATGTAAAGAAAAATAAAATAGTTACCGGGTGGTTCGGGCTCGTATCCGCGCTAGGTGTCCGGGGCTGGCTCCGCATTTTCCACGGGTCGGGAAAGTGGTGCTGCTGGCAACTGAGGCTCCAACGTCGGTACTGGTAAGTGATGGTGGTCTCTAGCTCTCGTAAGCTGGTGCAGAAGTGGCTGTCTCGGCTCGGGACAGATACTACACCTTGATCTTAGCCAAAAGGTTGAGAAGCCACAGATTACAGCCATCTGAACGCAAGCAAATTGAATGTTGAACACATACTAGACTTTCAACTTAGCCAAAAGGCCGATTAGAACAGATTTGTGTGTGTGTGAATAATATGTTGCTGGTATTTTTGTAAGTCTGTTTTTACATTCGTTGCCGTTTGTGCGTGTTATTTATTGTAGTGTTGTTTGTGAGTGCGTTCAAATTTTATTCAAAGTAAAAAAAGAAATGGGAAAATAAAGACACAAAGGAAGAAAGGTAAAAGCTCTGGGGCAGGGGAAATAAAGAGAGAGGGGACTCCACTCATTTAAGTATACAGCCAGAGATGATTCCGTCTTGTCTGAGTGGTCTGTGTCTTCCCAGTCATTTCCATTCGTATACTTGACGTCCTAGTCCACTTCTAACGCAATGGATGTTGGTGTTCACATGTGAAAATGTAGTTGATTCTGCCGAACATTTTGGACATATGTCTTTGATGTGAGGCTCTGAATCCTCCCTTTCTGAGCCGGATGAAGATCGCTCTTTGACAGCAGCTGCGTTAGTTTTCTCTGGATTTCCTTTGTTGTCTCTTTTTGGTGCTGTTGCTGCTGGTGACGTCTCATTTGAGCTGACTTTCTGGCGGTTACATTTTTTTACTTTCTTCTTTTTGCCTCCGGTCTGCGAGTCCTCCTCTTCCGTTGAGGACTGCGCGCTTGATATGATAACCTTCTTTTGCGAAGTGACTTCCAACTCTTCCTGGGGTGGATGGGCCTCCTCCTGAATGAGTGTAGTTGCAGGCTCGGGGCGTCTTCTCCTTTTGGGGCCCTTGTTTGCCCAGTGATCATTCTGCTCGCAGTGTGGACAGTTTGTCCTTCTGCCTGGCACAGTGATCCATAACTGGTGCTTGCCGCCTGAAAGCGCCGGTTTCCTTATGTTCACATAATGAGGAATCGTCTTCTTCTTCCTCACCAAGGCATACCATCTGTCCTTGCCGTGTCTAGCTTGATAGACTTCGGGATCGTCGTCGCCTGTTATCCCTACGGCGATCTTCTTTGCGGTCTGTTCTGTGGCTGTTATCGGCATCCAATGCATGCAGATTATGGTTTTCATTTTTTTTTCAGGTGTTCTAGATGCTCGTCTACACCTTCAACGGTCTTACGAACATTGTGGAGCAGATCTAATTTTTTCTTGTGTGCCTCTCCTGTGAGGCAATTCTGTGGATAGGCACCCCGGGTGGGCCTATCAAGACGCTGGTCAGCCAGGCAGGCGTTGCCCTGGAGGCTGCATCGGCACCGGACAAGGACACAACAATAGTACTTGTCCGGTGAATCGATCCTCCAGGGAAAGCGTCCATTGACAGGTCCAAGGTGGTGACGGCTGTTGCAGGCTGCATCGTGTGTGGCTGTGGTTGGATGAAGTTGCTCCGCAGGTGGTCGGGGCTTGCTCCGTCGGTGGTGGTGGTTATATGCGGGGTGATGGGGTGTGGTTACGAATCTCGCGATCGCATCAAAGGTAGCTTGTCCTAAGAAGAACACCGCTCTGATAAGAAGAGATTTTTTAAAATAATTTTATTGAGTGTAAAAATCGTCTGTGTACATAGCTGGTCTGCAGTTCTTGTACGGTGTCTTCCGTCTCCTTGGGAGGTTCCGAGGCTGGTTCTGATGGTCTGCTCTCCTCCCTTGTGACACCAACCTCCGTGCTAGTTTCCAGCAGTGGGGGGAAGTCCTCTCTCAGGAGAGGTGTTGGTGGTGATGTGTGCGGTGGTCGCCTTCTCCTCTGATCACATTGATTCGGCCAGTGGTCCATGGAGCTGCATATTGTGCATGGGGGTCTTACGACCCGCCATAGTCACCAGGATAGTGTATCCCCCGTTGGGGATTCCTGGACAGCTAATGGAGACGTAGTGCGGGATCGTTATGGTTTCCGCCACAATGGCGGCCTACTTTACCCCTCCAAGTTTCAACTTGTTGATTGACCGGCACCCAATTCAGGATGAATTTGGTTCTCTGCTTGTCCTGGTGCTCCAAACTCACTTCAACTCCATCCACCGTAAAACTCTTAGCATTGGGGCCTGGTAGCATTCCCTGCGCCGGTTTTTCCAAAGTGAAATGCCACTGGTTGTTAGGTGGCTGCAGACGTTACAAATCCGCAATGCTGCCAGTCGCCACACCCCCCGGCCCCATCTGCACTGACATCAGCCACGCTGGTGTTGCCCGCTTTGCTGCCCCCGGCCCCGACAAAGAAACCATTACCGTATTTCGTGCTTGTCGATGATGTCATGTTCGCTCAACAAAGAAATTCGTCCGGAAAACAGTTCTCAAAAACACTCTCTCCAACTGTTCATGTTTGTAGGTTGTGGCAGTCCCGCACCGACCGGGACGTCGGCTTGGGAGGTGCCACGTTGTTCTTGGTTGTCATCTTCGGCGGCTCTTACCGGCTCGTTCTGCGTGTAAGCTTTAGCCGGTGCTGGTGCTGCATTTCCTGCCTTCTGCAGTGGTGGGAAATCTTCTGCGCTTGCGGAGCAGTGACTTTGGCCGGGGTGGGGCAACGATTCGCCCAGTGATCGTCCTGCTCGCAATGCAGGCACTTGACCCTTCTTCCTGGGACTTGCACCAGGATCTCATGGTTACCGTTGGGTAGGTCCGGGCCGTAATGTTCACGTAGTAGGGGATTACTTTTTTCTCTCCGCCTAGTGCTTTCAGCTTATAGACCTGAGGATTCTTGTCCCCGGTAAACAGGGTCACGGTCTTTTTGGCGCTGGCCTCCGTTGCTGTTCCCGGCAGGAAGTTGAGCACTTGTTGGCCCATTGGTCGTCTAGACCACAGAACGTGCATTGTGTGTTTCTCCCCGGAACGGAAATCCAGACTTTGTGATGGCCATTCTCAAAGTCGGGACCTCGCATGTCCATGAAATGGGAGATATCCCTATCTGGGTGGACCCAGGCCGCCCACTTTTCCTCGGTTGTTTTAATTTTGGCCACTTGGGGACTAGGGTCTCCGGTGGCCCGTGTGGCTGTAGCTTTAACCTGGCTCTCTGTGACCGTGCCCGTGAGCCAATTAAGGGTAATTCTCTTCCGCTGTTTTTCCAAGTGCTGCAGGTGCACCTCGAGACCGTCCACGTCGAACCTCTGGTCATGAAGTATTTGGTACAGTTTCTCGTACTTGGTGTGTACCTCGTTCCGGTACAGCTGCGCAATCCCTGACGTGGGCACTTTGTCGTGGCCGTGCAACACACCAGCCAGCTAAGGCTGCGTGGTGCGTGCCGCCCCGGGGCCATGCACAGACACAACGATCGTACCTCTGGGATGAATCCGCTTGAAAGATCCCGCAGGCCAGTCCATTATAACGGTGCCGCTTCGGATGCTCCAGGTTTGCTCCGACGCCTGGGTCGTCGCACGGGTCATCTCGGCGTACGTCAGTGGTCTGCTTGCCATGATGATGAGTTTGGAATAGGAACACTTTTTCCGCTTTGAGAATTAGAAATTGAAAACCGCGATCTTAGCTAACATATTTTTTTTAAACGTTTATTAAGTGTAACAATCGTCTGTATACATCGCTGCGTGTAAGCTGTATTGTACGTGTATAATATACAGGCGTCTGCGGGGTATGTGTCAGTGTGCAGTGTTCATTACAAATGTTGCCTTTTGTCAGTGTAGGTGTTGCAAGTGCGAGTCGTCTAGACCACAGAACGTGCATTGTGTTTCTTCCTGGAACGGAAATCCAGACTTTGTGATGGCCATTCTCGAAGTCGGGACCTCGCATGTCCATAAAATGGATCTCCCTATCTGGGTGGACCCAGGCCGCCCACTTTTCCTCTGTTTTAATTTTGGGGACTAGGGCGCGAGTATTTTGACTTAAGTGTTTATATATAGTGTTGGTTGTCTGTTGAAGGAGGCTACTTCTGTAAAAATCGGGCAGCGTCCCATAGTAGTGTGGGATGGTGTTGTTTATTTTCTTGAGGTAATGGATCCTAATGCCTATGTAGTACAGGGCTAGTGCGTGATCGTGCGGGTTTTGAATGATGTCTCCTACGTGTTTGATTCTGAGTGTCTGTATCTGAGTGTCTATGTCTTTTAAGTTGATTCCACCGGCCTTCCTATCTTGAATGAGGGTGTTGTGTTTAATGGATCGGATGGTGTGCCTAAAGATAAAATAACGAATGTTTTTGTGGACTTCCGGTGGAACTGTATGGGTTGATCCATTACCGTGGCCAAATAGATGATTTTGGACATGATGTACGTGTTGACTATGGTACTGCGCCCGAATATCGTGGATGTCTTGTATTGGTACCTGTGTAGCATGTCTGTTATCTGCTGTGTCAGTGAGTCCCACGTTTGTTTGTGTACGGTGTCTGGGTGGCACGGGAAAGTGATGCCATACATTTTCAGGGCGGCCGTGCTGGTGAGCTCTGGGGGGAAATCGGTCTTGTGTTTCCACTGCCCCAGACCCATGATTTGGGACTTTTGAATATTGATACGGCTTCTGCTGGCTCGCCCGAAAAAGTTAAAAGTGTATGTTCCTGATGGAGGCGTCGGTGGTAGGGAGGAACACGGTATCGTCGGCATACGCCAAGACCTTTTGTTCCCCCATGGGTGTTTGTGTGTTTCTTTCTTGTAAGAGGATAAAGTCAGGTTTGTATTTCTGTATAAGTGTGACTATGTGGTGTTGTTTGGTGCGTAATCCAGAGATGTTAATTGAGATCACCATTAAATCTGCCATCATTTAAACAATTAATTCTAATTCTAAAAAAAGACTACCGGTCAGGAGGCTCTTGCAGGAAACTGGTGGGCTGGCCTTGGGGTCCTCTGACTCGAGGCTCCTCTGACTGGAGGCTCCTCGGGCATTCCAAGTGCAGTCTCTGCAGGTGTGGCACGTTGGATCCATTACAGGGAATTGATGAAATTTGTAAGCTCCTCATCGGTGGTTTCTGGTTTGGCTATAACCAGGGGAGCCGGTGAAGCCTGGGATAGTGTGTCCAGATAAAAATTGATCTCGGTATTTTCGGTGTTGGCGGTGGGGAGTTCCGCGTTTATTGTCTTGGGGATGGGTCTGGTTGGGAATGTATGGGTTTCGTGATGGTCTTCTGTCACGCCCTTTCTCTTGTCGGTTTTCCTTTTCAGTCTCTGTTTCCCCTCTTTCTTGCCATGTCAGTACCTTGGTGAAACCATCGTCGCTTTCATTGGGAGTTTCAGGAAGGGTTACCCTGCTGTCAGCGTCATCCGTCAGTGGTCCGAGGGTGAAAGGTAATTCTTTATCCCTCTTGGTCTGCAGTTCTTGTTGTTGTATTTCGGTGTTTTCTGGCTCCTTAGGAGGTTCTGAGGCTGCTTCTGATGGCCTGCTCTCCTCCCTTGTGACACCGACATTCGTACTCAGTGGGGGGGAGGGGAGTCCTCCTCTCTCAGGAGAGGTGTTGGTGGTGGTCCTGGCCGTCGTCTCCTCTTGTCACACTGGTTCGGCCAGTGTTCTGTAGAGCTGAAAATGGTGCAGGGGGGTCTTAGACCTGCCATGGTCACTAGGATGGTGTATCCACCGTTGGGAATTCGTGGGCAACTAATGTTCACTTATTGAGGGATCGATCTGGTTTCCGCCACCATGGTGGCCCACTTTCCCCCCTGCGAGTTTCAGCTTGCTGACCGACGGATTTTTATCTCCGCTTATGGTGGTCACAATCCGTCTGACAACCGCCTCTGAGGTGGCTGCTGGCACCCAGTTTAGGAAAAAACTCGTTCTTTGCTTATCCTGGTGCTCCAGGTTCACCTCCACTCCATCAACCGTAAAGGTCTTCCCATGTAGGGCCTGGTAGCATTTTACTTTCTGCCGGCCTTTCCAGGGTGAAGTACCACTGGTTAGGTGGCTGCAGTCGGTACAAATAGAACAAATGTCTTTCCGACTCCTGTTTCAGCTGTCGGCAGAGGGGACACGGGGCAAGCCGGCCCGATCTGCGCGCCTGTCTCTCAGAAGTCGGAATCATGGAAAAGAGTCGGAAAGTAATTTCTGTGGCCTTCGCAGAGACATTTTTGTTGTGTAAGTTAGAGAAAGAGCTTGTGTAGTCTGTAATGGCGAGTGGGCGGCCCCACGCAATTCCGAGGTGAATGGGCGGGCCAGTCTGCGGATGAGTGTTTTGTATATTTTCTGTGTCGTTTCGTGTATGAGGTGTTCGTTTCCTGGCAGTGCTGCCAGGGCGTGTCTGTAGAATGCTGGAAGGGCGCCGAAGTGGTCTGGGGTGCTATTTTCTATTTTTCTCAGGTGATGGATTCTGCGAGCTATGTAATACAGAGCCAGGCCGTTTTTATACGGGTCTCTAACAATTTCGCCTATTCTCTTAATTCTCATGGCTCTGATGTGTGTTTCTAGGTCGCGGAGGTATATGCCTCCGTGCCTTTTCTCCTGATAAAGGGTGTTGTTGGCGATCGAGTGTATGGTGGACCTAAAGATAAAAATCGCCTAACATTTTTCCTTATCTCTTTAATAAAGCGGGGAGAGGGATCCATCACCGTGGCGGAAAAGATGATTTTTGACATAACGTATGTGTTAACCACCGTGGCTCTTCCAAATATTGTTGTCTTGTGTCTGTAGCGTTGGAGCATATCGGTTACCTTTCGGGTCAAGTCTTCCCATGTTGGTGTGTGTATTGTGTTGGGGTTGTTGTTGAATGTGAGGCTGTATATTTTAAGAGCCTGGGCGTTCGGGAGCCCGGCTTAGTCAGCCTGACCCCTCCACCGTCCAAGACCCATTATTTGCGACTTTGCAACATTTATTTTGCTTCCACTACCTTTACCGAAACGGAAGATTCTCTGTATGGAAGCCTCCTTTCTCTTCCTCTTCAGTTCTTTTCTCGCCGGGCGAGAGAACTTTGGTGCAGGGCTCGTCCCCTTCCTCGCTGTCTAGCGGCCCCGTCTGGGTCATGCTCAGTTGCATGTTTTCGGGGGCGTCACCTTCCTCAAGGCGAGGTTGCTCTTTCTCTGCCACCTCGTTTGTTGTTACTTGTTTTTCGTTGGTAATTTTTTCAGGTTGTGGCAGTACCGCCCCGACCAAGATGTCGGCTTGGGAGTTGCCACGTTGATTTTGGCTCTCTTTTTCGGCGGTCTTCGTCTGTTCACCCTGCGCGTGAGCTCTGGCCGTTTGAGAGGTCGGCGCCGGTGCAGGTGTTGCTGCTTTTAGAAGTGGTGGAAATTCTTCCGCGTTTACTTTGGCCTGGGTCGGGCGCCTCCGGCGGTTCTGGCAACGATTCGCCTAGTGGTCGTCCTGCTGGCAGTACAGGCATTTGACTCTTCTTCCTGGTACTTGCACCAGGATCTGGTGGTGGCCATTGGGCAAGTCCGAGCCGTAAATTATGACATAGTGGGGAAATTCTTTCTTTTTCTCCACTAAGGTGGCCCACTTTCCGCCTAGTGCTTTTAATTTATGCACCTGCGGGTTTTTATAACCGGTGATCATGGTCACGGTCTTCTTCACACTTGCTTCCGTAGCCGTTCCCGGCAGGAAGTCCATTGTTATTTTGGTCTTTTCGCGTTCCTTATGTTGGAAGAACGCCTCGATGCCTTCGACCAGGAATTTTTTGTCATGTAGGTCCTGGTAAACTTTGGCATACGCCACCGGGTTCAGGGTAAAAAACCACCGGCTGGGGTCCCCGAACATGTACAGGTCCGCGATACCCCCTGATGGGACTTGTCCTGGGCCCAGTAGCAGGGCCGCCATCCAAGGCAGCGAGGACTTCGCCACTGCTCCCGTGCCGCTTAGGGTCACCACAACGGTGCACACCTCCGGGAAGGTATTGGCGTCCACTTGGATGTCGACAACTGCCATTTTTCGGTTCTCTCTCTGTTGAGGAACGTTGGAAATGTAGAAATTTTGATTTTTCTAAGATGGCGTCTTGGTCCTGTTATACTTTCTTTGTTCCTGTCCCTTCGTGAGCTGGCTTCACCGGTGAGCTTGTTGTCTCCTTCGGTGAACCGGACTATCGCTCACTGGAGCTGCGGAGTGGTTCCGAGTCCGGGGCTTGCTCCGTCCAAAGTCGGGTGGCCTGCAGGTGAAAAACTCGGCACAGGAATGGTAAGCTGGATTTCCTTTTCCAGGGTTGTCTCCCGTGAATCAGACACAGTAAATCCTTTAGTGAAAAACACCGAATAATTTTAACAGTCCTTAAATTTTTTTTTACAAAATACTGCTAACACATTAATAGTGATAATCCTTTGGGGAAAACTCCTCGTCCTTTCGGCAAAATCGCGCGTGACGCTGTAAACTTGCGAAAAATAAGAACATATTTTTTTCAAAAACCTTTATAAGTGTAAAAAATCGTCTGTATACATCGCTGCGTGTAAGCTGTATTGTACGTGTATAATATACAGGCGTCTGCGGGTTACTTTTTTTTTTTTCAAAGTGTTTATTTGTTGAAACATATTTGTACAAATCTCTGCTTCCTTGAAAGTTAGTAAATTGTTTTTGTTTGTTTCTCTTGTCTTTAAGTCATTGTGTGGCAGTAAGGGTTTCACCCTCACTGTCACTGCTGGATTGTTTATCAGAGTCCGAAATTGGAAGTGCCATTCTCTGTGGTAGAGATGGCCAGTCGGGGTTGTTCTCGCTGCCGGTGATAGAGGATTCGCTGCTTGTGTGACTCCTCTTTGGAAACGATTGGATTGGCGACGTCTGTGTTTTGATTTCCCCGTCGGAGCTGTTCCTCCTCTTCCTCTCCTCTCGTTTGTATTTGCGGTTGTGGTGGGTTTGGAAACCCACGTCGTTCTCTACCACTGTTGTCTGTGTAGCAGGTTGTGTGCAGCTGATGTCTATCTCAACTTCTTCTGTAGAAGGTTGGGTGTTATTGTTCATGAGAGTTGGGACCTCTCTTAGCGGCAAGTTGTCTGCAGTGCCGGTCTCTTGACCCGTCGAAGAGCTGTGGTGCTCCTCTGTAGCGGTCTCATCTCGGGACGGCTCGGTCATAGGAGGAAAATCCCCCTCTTGGAAGAGCTGTGCAAAGGTTGGCGGTCCCGGCTGTCTCGGTTTTTGAGGAGCCCGTCTGCGTCTAACAGGACACTTGTTGGCCCAGTGATCGTCTAAGTCACAGTGCGGGCATTTTGTACGCCTGCCTGCGACCGTAATCCACAGAGTATGGCTGCCGCCCTGTAGTTCTGCGCTCCGCATTGTAAAATAATGCGGGATCTCTTTCGTAGGGTTGGCTTTGATGACCCATTTGTCGCCCGAAATCTGCGTTTTGTGGACACTCGGGTTGGGGTCCCCAGTAACTTCGAAGGCAATCGCCTTCACGTTTTCCTCTGTGGCAGCGATCGGTACCCAGTTGAGGACGATCGGGACTTGCTCCTTGTCCAGATGCTGAAGGTGTATTTTGACGCCTTCCACGGTTCGGAATTTGTCGTGCAAAAGTTCGTAAGCTTTCTTGTGTGCCGTCGGCGTCAGGGTGAAAAATTTAGGCATCATGTGATGAGTTTATGTCTGTACTGTGTATGTTTTTATGTAGTTTCTTCTGGGAATATGTTTTGTATTTTGTATTTGAACATGAGGATGAATAGATTTTTGTTATATGTTCTGTATTTGTAGTTGGCCATGTTGCGGCATGACCAAACCAGTTGTCTGTATTCTGCTAAGGCCTGCAACAGTTTTATGTGTGTGCTCTTGTTACTTTTTGGAATTGTGTTTATAAAGATTGCTGTATAGACATTGGTTTGTTTGCCTGTGTGCCTGCTGATTAAATCTTTAAGAAATGTGTGTGTAGGTATGACTGTAGGACAGTCATAAGTGTTTTTCAGACTCCTGTCTGTTCTCCCTGCACAACAGACATTGTGCAGTGTGGCCTGCCCTATGGGCCTCCCTTTCTGTTGTAGGGGTCATGTTGAAAAGGAGTCTGTATCCCACCTCTCTGGCCTTAGCAGTTATCTGTTTGATGTGTAGGTTAGAGAATGTAGTTGTGTAGTCTTTTATGAACAGAGGCTGACCCCACTTGATCCTGAGATGCAAAGGTGGGGCAGTTCTCTGTATGATCTGTCTGTATATTTTTTGTGTAGGTTCCTGCAGTAAATGTTCATTTCCTATCAGTGTGGTGAGACAGTGTTGATAGAAGGCTGGAAGAGTCCCCATGTGATGGGGGGTACTATTGTCTACGGGTTTCAAGTAATGGATCCTAATTGCTATATAATAGAGGGCCAGGCCATTCTCCCTTGGGTTTGCTATTATTTCCCCCACCCTTCTAATTCTTAAAGCTTTAATATGGGTTTCTAGGTCCCTAAGGTTAATTCCCCCCTTTTTCTTTTCTTGGTGGAGGGTCTTATTGGAAATACAATGGAAGGTGAACCTAAAAATGAAACTTCTGACCTGTTTGTTAATTTCCTGGATGAATTTTCTTGGGGGATCCATTACTGTGGCCAAATAGGTGATGTTGGACATTATGTAGCTATTCACTATGGTCGCTCTTCCAAAGATCGTCGAGGTTTTGTATTTGTACCTGTCGAGCATTTGTGCTATTTGCTGGGACAGTGCATTCCATGTCTGTGTGTGTACAGTTCCTGGATTATTAGGATATGTAATGCCATAAATCTTCAACGTGTCTGTGTTTACGAGCCCGGCGGGGAAATCTGTTTTCTGTTTCCACCGGCCTAGGCCCATAACCGACGATTTGTTGATATTTATTTTGCTCCCGCTACCTTGTCCGAAACGGTTGAAGGTGCGGAAGATGGCTTCTATCGACGCACTGGAGGAGGGGAGGAAAACAGTGTCGTCTGCATACGCTAGGACTTTCTGTTCTCCTATTCCTTGTATGAAGGTCCCCTTTATGGTGGCATCCTGTCTGACTGCTTCTAGCAGAGGCTCCAGTGTCAAAACGTACAGCAGGGCCGACAAGGAGCAACCCTGCCTCACTGATCTAGTAATGTTAAAACATTCTGACAGTGAGTGGTTCACTAGAACCTGGCTCCTTGGGTTGCTGTACAGTATCTTAATCCAGGTTCTGAAGTTTTCTCCCATATTACACTGTGCTAGCACTCGGTGTAAATATTTGTGGGAGATCCTGTCGAACGCCTTCTCCTGATCCAGGGATAGGAGCGCGGACTGACAGTTCTTTTCGTGTGTGTATGTTATGAGATCCCTGATGAAATGTGCGTGTGTGAAAACCGACCTACCTGGCACCGCACACTGTTGATTCACGTGTACCAGGCTGGACATATGATGTTTCAGTTTGTTCGTCAAAATCTTATAGTCGACATTGAGAACTGAGATAGGACGAAAGTTTTTCAGTTGTGTTCTGTCTGTGCCGTCTTTAGGGATGATAGTGATGTAAGAAGTGTTGAAAGCGTCAAGAAGCTCCTGTCGTTTGAAAGCGTCGTCATACACCTTCAACAGGAGCGGTCCCAACAGGGGGAGGAAATAGCGGAAAAATTCCGTGCTTTAGGTGATGTTGTTGTTGTTTTCGTGTGTTCTTCTTTTTCGGAGAGGTGAAAAGTCTGGCCTTGTCTCTCCCTGGCTGGGGGGAAAGGCTCTGTCTGTTTCTCCTCAACGACATTTTGATGTGTCTGTGAGAATGTTAGTGTTTGAAATTTATTTCTATTACATTCACTGGTCATTTTCGGATTCGGTCTCATACCCTGTCTGCGACTCCGATGTGTCCTCAATTACCAGTGGCGAAGGCGACTGGTCTAGGACGGGGAAACCTGTGTTGTCTGGTGTGTTCTGTGTTTGTTTTCTTGTTGACCTTCTTGTGAATATGGGGGGTAGGAGACTCCTCCTCTTTAACCTCCTCATCGGAGTCATTTCTCCTCTTGTCCGCCCTCCTTTTCCTTTTTGGGGAGAGGACGACCTGGAAGCCTTCCTCCTCCGCCGTTTGCGTAGCATTTTCGGTAGCGTCATTTCCCTCTTGCGTGGTTAGTAAAGACCACAGAGTGAAAGTGCCAGGCTGACTTTCTTCCGATTCCTGTGTGGCGTTTATTTTTGATGTACCTTGTTGTTGTTGGTGTTTCTCCAGGTTCTTTGTCACCTTCAGAGGGCTTGTTTTGGATTTCTGAGGTGCCTTCTCTTGCGCGGGCAGAGGAGCTTCCTCCCCGGCCCCACTGCCGGCTTGGGGCTCCTTCTGCCCCTGGCTAGGCTCCTTCCTCGGAGATCTTTGTATCTCTGGGAAATCTTGTTCCCTGAATTTATGCGTCTCCTCCCTTGGAGGGGGACGCCTTCTACGAGTTGGGCACTTATTTGCCCAGTGATCATCCAGACCGCAGAAGGTACACATTGTGTTCCTCCCAGGTACTGAGATCCACACCTTATGGTGGCCGTTCTCA
This sequence comes from Candidula unifasciata, assembly GCA_905116865.2. Taxonomy (NCBI): domain Eukaryota; kingdom Metazoa; phylum Mollusca; class Gastropoda; order Stylommatophora; family Geomitridae; genus Candidula; species Candidula unifasciata. The sequence goes on along the minus strand of CAJHNH020000936.1, from coordinate 113,070 downwards.
AAATCCGGGCCACGCATATCCATGAAGTGTGGGACTTCACGATCTGGGTGCACCCAGGCCGCCCACACCTCATCCGTGGCTCTGACCTTGGCCACTTGGGGATTTGGGTCCCCGGTGGCCCGCGTGGCTATTGCCTTGACTTGGTTTTCGGTTATGGTTCCCGGCAGCCAGTTCAGGGTGATTCGTTTTCTCGGTTTTTCTAAATGCTGTAGATGCACCTCCAGTCCATCGATCTCATACTTCTGATCATGAAGTATGTCGTACAGCTTGTCGTGGACTGGCTGCGTCAGGACAAGATACCACTTCGTGGGTATCTCGTTTCGATAAAGAGAACGAATACCCGAGATGGGCACTTTCCCGGGGCCGTGCAACACACTCGCTAGCCAAGGCTGCGTGGTGCGTGCCGCCCCGGGGCCGTGCACGGACAAGACGATCGTACCTTTCGGGTGGATCCTAGCAAAGGATCCCGCCGGCCAGTCCATGGTGACAGTGCCGTTCCGGATGATCCGGGCTTGCTTGCTCCGTCCCTCGGTTGGTCAGACGGGTCATCTCCGCATACGTGCTGGGTTGACTTGACATCTTCCGTGATGAATCTCGAAATATACACTGCTGATCTTATGAATAGCTTTCCAATTGGAAAAAATACCGCGTTCATAGCCAAAATGCCGAGAAGCGCTAGTTTTAGAATGAGTGCTGCAAGCAGGCAGCTCAACAGATTTACTGCCCCCCCCCCCCCCCCCCCCCCCCCCCCCCCCAAAAAAAATTGACAGGTGACAACATTCGTGTGTGTAAACACACTTCATCAAACCATTTTGCCGAAATGAAAACTGGCCGCTTATTCTTTTCACCCTGTGGTGTCCAGTATTTGCATTTAAAGCAAGGAAAGGACCTTACAACACAAGAGGAAAGAAAGGGGCCGCGGATACCTGATGTCTGACAAGGGCGAGATAGGGAGAGGTGGGAGGGTCTGTGTCTTTTTGTGTATTTTGTATTTTGGTGCGGTTGTTCCCCTTGTGTGTGTGCATGCATGTGTTTACCGAAGGGATAGTGTTGTTTGTTTGCTTGCGTAGCCTTGCGACATAGACTTTATGTAGGTTGGGCGGGGAGAGGGGGGGGGGGTGTTTACATTAGTTTGTGAAAATAAATAGATAACTGAGTATAATAACATTTGAAATACTTTAAAACATTTACAAATTTAAATAAATAAAAAGTGAGAAGAGTGGACTAAGGCAGGCTTCAGTGGGAGGAGAGAGGTGGAAGATGAATCCGTTCGGAGATAGAACGGGGTACATCCGGGGAGAAAGAAGAGCGAAAATGTCTCCTTAGCGAGGAGCCGTGTGAGGGAGGAAAAAAGGGCAATGTATCACCATTTTTTCTATCCTGTTTGGAAGACAAACCAGGACATCTCACAGGCGATAAGTCCCCGGTGACACAGTGTCACCTTATGTGGGTTGTTTGTTTTAGTATCCAGAAGCCATGAGTTGTTAACCCTTAGGCTCGGTATTATGGATATCGCAACCTTTCGGCCTTGATTCCATTGTAAATACCGTAAATCTGGGAGAAAATGTGGCTTTCCTGCCTATCCCGGGATTGAACCCGGACCACAAGGAGTACGTCACCCGGTCTCCGCAAAATCCGGTTTAGCCAATTCCGCTAGAGATCCGGGCACCTTATGTGGGTAGGATCACTTGTTGAGAGGTCTCAAGAAACCAAGATCTGCCCTGCCTATTATGGCAACACGCTGTGTTGCGGCCTATGGCGAAAGCTGGAACGGGTTTAAAAAGTGGCCAGATGTTTGGTCTCGCCGGAGAAGATTAAGGTGGTGATAAAGGAAACAGTGTTGCCATGGGAAAAGGGGGCTGGGGGTCGTTCAGTGTTACTGTAGCCTTGCGACATAGCCTGTATGTAGTAGGGGGGGGTGAGGGGGGGGGGGCGGGTGTTTACATTAGTTTACGTAATGTTTCTATTCTAGAAGGTGCAGTGATATAGTGAAATTAGATACAAATAAAAATAAGTAGGTTTGTGTGTGTGTCGGGCAGTCAGACGTCGTCTGCTGCCTCGGGAAAGATTTGCTGCATTCGGTACTTGAACATTAGGTAAAATAAATGGGGTTGTATGTTCTAAAGTGGTACTTGGCTAAATTTCTGCAAGTCCATGAGTAGTCTGTACTGTCTGAGAAGCTGGTGGGTCGGTGTGACTACCTGGCACTCGTAGAACAAGTGTCTTTCCGACTCCTGTTTCCGCTGTCGGCAGAGGGGACACAGGGCAAGCCGGCCCGATCTGCGCGCCTGTCTCTCAGAAGTCGGAGTCATGGAAAAGAGGAGTCGGAAAGTGACTTCTATCGCTTCGCTTCGCTTTGTGGAAAACAAAAATAATAAAACTCCTTGACTTTTTCAGTCTGCTCCTGGTTGAGCGGTGACTATATCAAGTCCTTGTGTAAAGATTGACTCTTGGTCGTTTTGATTTTGAATGGCGTTTTGGGGTCGCCTCGATTACCGATTTTTCCATTGGCGCCTTTTCTTTTTGTCTGTGTGAAGTTTTGGTTTTTGCTAGCTGATAAGCACTCTGTCCCACAGATAGATAGCTTGCTAGGTAAGGGGAGATTGCTTTTCGGATCATGCTATCATTGGCCTCATCCGTCTGTCTGCTGGCCGTCTCCTCCAGGGCTGGGTCGTGGCGACTCATCCTTGACTCGTACTGCTTGTCGGGGCTGTAATCTGGGTTGTTTCTGTGGTGGTGTCAATTACCGGGCGGTAATTGCCTGCGGTTCTGCTGATGTATTGTTTAACTAGGCCTCCAGGGCTTTGTCGCTCAGCAGCTCAGAGATAGTTGCTTTCTTTTTGTGGATTTCACAGTAGTCGAGTATTGGTTTTCGTAAGATTTCGTGTTTCTTGCATTCTATCAGGTAGTGGGCTATAGAGTTTTGGCATCTGCCAGTGGTTCACGTTGGATTTTTGTATACGTCGGACCAATATCCCAGCCTCAGATTCCAGAGTTTGTTGGTGGTCGGGTATCCTATCGTATAAAATCAAACAAATTTTCCAAGCTTAGTCCTTTTTTAGCCGCCCGATGGCCTGCTTTTTCAAGGACGATTCCTTTGCTATCTTATTTTATTTATCTTCCTTTGTGGTGAGCAATTTCACCTGAGTTTGTTCATTTTCATTGGTGGTCGGGGTTTTCGTTCGCCCTTTTATCTGAGGCTGGGGCCTTGGTTTTCTTAGTAGGTTGTAGGCGTGTCTCCCTTGTTGGCAGTTTTGCCACTGGATTTCCCAGGCTTTTAGCAGGAGTTGTTTGGTGGCTGCTCGGCCTTCTGACGCTTAATCCTATATCTAGGGAGTCGGCGCTGTGGATGCCTTGTTTGGCAGCTAAGTCAGTCGCTTCGTGTCCAGCTATACCTTTATGCTCTGGTATCCAGCATATTGTCAGTTCGCATCCCTTTTTTATTAGCTCCGTGGTTGCTGCTAATATCTCTTCTTTGACGTCTTGTCTGGAGCCTCTGCTGAGGTCTTTGAGAGCTAATACTGCGGCTAGAGAGTCTGTGAGTATATGTATCTTGATCGGGGGTTTAGCTAAGGCGAGGCCGATTGCTTCTTTAATGCCTATTAATTAGTTTGGCTGTGCATATTGCGGCCCCTTCGGTGAGTTTGAAGCTTTTGGTAATTCCGAGTTGGGGAGCGAAGATGCCTACCCAACTTTCCCCTTGTCATTTTTGGACCCATCTGTGTATATTTCGATGCTGTCTTTCGCAAGATGTATAGTCTTCTGCAATTTTTTTTTTGGCTTCTGCTTTATCAGTCTGCTTGGAGATTAATTTTTTTTGTTAGGGAGATGTCGGTTGCCGGTGGGGTCAGTTTACATGGGGGGGGGGGGGGGGAGAGGTTGCGGAGATTTTGATGGTATCCTTAAATGCCTGGTCTATTCCGCTCCCTTCCACTGTTCTTGCCAGGAGCCAGGCTACTGGTTCTTGGAATCGTGGGGCTTTGCAACTTCCCCAGTGGTGCAAGTTGGGAAAAAAAAAAGCGTTCCTGTCGGGGTGTTCAGGGTCGGCGTTGGCTTGCATCCAATAGTTGATCATGGTTGCCATATTGGCATTTTTTATGCCAGATTCCACAAATCTGGCATATTTGAAATTAAACTGGCATACGCTTATGAACTGGCATATTCTGGCATGTTTGGGTTTTTCCTGGCATTTCTTATCAAGATGTGCTTAAATTTTTTTCATGGTTCATCTGTTATAAACACGCAAATTTACCAAAAGCAATGTAGCCCTACAGTTAAAATCTTTATTTCAGTTTGACTTTGTTGTGATGTCCTGGTACGGACTAACGGAGATTCGCGCCATTTCTTATTGTTTTGCTGTCCTCCTAAAAGGATCGAGACTGCTAGAAATATAAACCTCTGTAATTTATGTTTTTACTAGAATAAATGCGAGACATAAAACGAAAACCCACCACTGATACAAAGTGATTCAGACTGTTCAGAAACTACTTGAGGACAGAAAATAGAGAGGATACAGACCTAGTTCTGTCTGTGATAGAATTTAATACTTTTACCAATGGTCACGTCATCCAAAAAATGGAAAGCATCTTATGACAGCAATCGCAAGTATAATAGTAATTGGAAGAAAACATACTCATGGCTCAAAAGATCTTCAGACGGATCAGAGGCAGCCAAAACTGTGTCAGTGTACTGTTGCACTAAGAATTACTAGTATTTCAAATCATGAAAAATCCGAAAAACACAGGATGAAAAATCCGTCAAAAAGCCAGTCACAGCCTATTACAACAATAACTCCTAGGCAAAGTAATGATAAAGTTAAAGCAGCAAAGTTGCAACTTGCTGTAAGCATGACCTGCCATTGTACAATACGCACACATGATCATTTAAGTGAAATCACGAGAGCGCATGGTCAGGTAAGTACATTGGAGCACATACAGTTGCATAGAACTAAATGTTTATGCTTAAATGTAGCTTCTTCTTTCCAGTTGACAACAATCAGTTTTCTGTACTGTTCTTCTATAATACTGATGTTGTTTTCTGCCAGGTGTAAAAATTGTAGCTCTGAAAACTGTCCTTGATATTTGATTTAAATAAGTTTTCTCCTGTAGCTACTTGCAAGGAAATTAACTCTTTTGAGTCCCAAGAAATGCATCATACGTTCATAATTTCCTACTTAGAGGCCCAATGAACGCAAGATGCGCCGATTTTACGTCTCTCTTGACTACCCCTTGGGCCTCTGATGCTAAACACTCAGAGTTAAAGCAAGAAATACAGTAAACATTTCATTTTTCCTGTCACTGTAAAAACTAACTTATACGCAGGCGATATAATATTTCTGATTAAGAAGGATTGACTACCTAAAAACGGAAGATTTTTTGGATAGGCGTACTTCGACACCAGGCATTTAAAGAGTTGGCCACTTTCGTCCTTACTTGCTTTATAATGCCCTTTAACAATGCTGCAGTTGAGAGAATATTCTCTCTTGTTACTTCAACTAAATCAAAAGCAAGAAACAAAATACAACTGGATTTTCTTGATGCAGTTGTCAGAATTAGAGCAGAACTATTGAAATCAAAGAAATGTTGCAAAGACTTCATTCCATCTAAGAAAATGCTGATTTTACATCCCAAAAGGTTTATGCTGCATCTTCCACTGGTTCCAGTGAGGATGACAGTAAAGAATTCAATCTAGAGCTCTTTATGTGAAGTGAGTACAATATTACACTTTGTTTGGCATAAAATTACGTTTTTTATCTGGCATTCCTGTAGTTGATGGCCAGTTGTCTGCGCCTGAGATTGAGGGGCGTCACTCCGAGTGCTACTTCCATTGCGGCTCGGCTGGTGCCTGGACCAGTTCCTGTGATGGCAGCTAGGGCTTGTCTTTGGATGCTGTCTAGGCTGTTTTTAATGTTGTCGGAGGCTGAGTCGTACACGACGGAGCCGCACTCCATTCTGCCTCTTATAAATGCCATATAAAATTGCAACATAGTTTTGGTGTGGGCGCCCCATCCGCTTTCTTTGATGATTTTGAGCATGTTAATGAGCGGCTTGGTTCGCTCCACCGTGTATGTTATGTGCCTATTCCAGCAGAGTTGCTCATCTAGCTCCATCCCTAGGAATCTGGTGTGTAGTTTTCTCTGGATCTGCCTGCCTCCCATTTCTAGTCTGATCGATCCCTCTTCGTATCGCTGCATGATTTTTTTATTTTTTTTGGGGGGTTAAAAATCATGAGGGCTGATTTGTCAGTGTTGACCCTGAAGCCCCATTCGTTCATCCAGCGCATTACGTTATTAAGTTCTGGCTGGAGTCCGTTTCTTATTTGTGCCTTCGCAGAGACATTTTTGTTATGTAATTTGGAAAAAGAGCTTCTGTAGTCTGTAATGGCGAGTGGGCGGCCCCACGCAATTCTTAAGTGAATGGGCGGGGCCAGACTGCTGATGAGTGCTTTGTATATTTTCTGTGTCGTTTCGTGTATGAGGTGTTCGTTTCCTGGCAGTGCTGCCAGGGCGTGTCTGTAGAAAGATGGAAGGGCGCCGAAGTGGTGAGGGGCGCTATTTTCTATTCTTCTCAGGTGATGGATTCTGAGAGCTATGTAGTACAGAGCCAAGCCGTTTTTATACGGATCCCTAACAATTTCGCTATCCTCTTAATTCTCATGGCTCTAATGTGTGTTTCTAGGTCGCGGAGGTATATGCCTCCGTGCCTTTTTTCCTGATAAAAGGTGTTATTGGCCATCGAGTGTATAGAGGACCTAAAGATAAATCGCGTAACATTTTTCCTTATCTCTTTAAAAAAACAGGGAGGGGGATCCATCACCGTGGCGGGGAAGATGATTTTTGACATAACGTATGTGTTAACCACCGTGGCCCTTTCAAATATTTTTGTGGTCTTGTACGTGTAGAGTTGGAGCATATCGGTTACCTTTCCGGTCTTCCCATGTTGGTGTGTGTATTGTGTTGGGGTTGTTGTTGAATGTGAGGCCGTATATTTTAAGAGCCTGGGCGTTCGGGAGCCCGGCTAAGTCAGCCTGACCCCTCCACCGTCCAAGGCCCATTATTTGCGACTTGGCAACGTTGATCTTGCTGCCACTACCTTTACCGAAACGGTCAAAGGTGTGGAAGATTCTCTGTATGGAAGCCTCCGTCGAGGGTAGGAAAACAGTGTCGTCTGCGTAAGCTAGGACTTTCTGTTCTCCTATGCTTTGGATCGTGGTGCCGCGAATATCTGCGTCTTGCCTGACCGCTTCTAGGAGCGGCTCCACCATCAGCACGTAGAGGAGGGGTGACAGCGAACACCCTTGTCGCACCAATCTGGTGATTGCAAAGGTGTCCGTCAGTGTGTGGTTGACTATCACCTGGCTCCTCGGGTTTTTGTAGAGTATCCGTACCCAGGCTCGGAATACGGGCCCGAAGTTGTTGGCGATGAGGTGTCGTGCATGTATTTGTGTGAGATTCTGTCAAAAGCTTTCTCCTGGTCCAGGGACAGGAGAGAGGCAGGACAGTTTTTCTCGTGCGTGTAGGTGATAATGTCTCTGATGTAATGCGCGTGTGAGAAGACTGACCTTCCCGATACCCCACACTGCTGGTCTGGGTGTATGAGTGTGTTTAGATGATGTTTCAAGCGGCGTGTGAGTGTTTTAGTGAGAATCTTGTAGTCGACATTTAGAAGGGATATAGGACGATAGTTTTTGAGAAGAGTTTTGTCTACGCCGTCTTTGGGGATTAGGGAGATGTAAGAGGTATTGAATTCGTCAAGAAATTGACCTTTAGCGAAAGCTTCCTCGTAGACTTTTGAGAGGAGTGGGCCTAACAGGGGAAAGACACATTTGAAAAATTCGGCAGAAAGGTCGTCACTTCCGGGAGATTTGTCGGGCTTCATGTCAGATAAGGAATTCGTAATTTCTAATAGCGTTATGGGACTGTCGAGAGCGTCACGTTGTGCGTCGTTCAGTCGTTTGGCGTGTCGTAGAAACCGGTTCTGTTCCTGTTCGTCAGTCGCTTCTGATGTAAATAAGTCGGCGTAGTATTTGTGAAATGCTTGTGTGGGATCCGTGTGAGTGTTTCCATCGGTGTCTGTGATCTGTTGTATCTGTCTATTGTGTTGGATGTTCTGTTCGATTGCTAAATATTGTTTCAAGAGCGTCTCTTGTGTAATCGTGTTTAGGCGTGTCCTAAGCAAGGCGCCCAGGAATCTATGCTGCTGGTGTTGTCCTAGTTCCGTCTCTAGCGTCTGTATGTGTGGGTCGTGTCTGTCTGTCATTTTCGTCATTCGAATCGCGGTCTGTAGAATTTCTTCTGTTTCCCGTCTCTGTCGGTGTATGAGAGATGCTAGAAGCTGTGTTCTGGATCTAATCGTGTTCTTCAGCATCTCCCAGTGTTCTAGGTAGTTGTCGACCGGTTCTTCGTCGGTATAGAGTTGGATGATAGAAGATATTTGAATCGTGAAGTCCGCATTCTGGAGTAGAGAATTATTGAATTTCCAGTGCGGAGACCGTCTGAAAGGTTGTGTGTTTGTGTCTCTTTGTTCGATGTGTGTGAGTATAGCTTTGTGGTCTGTGAAATGTAGTTTCTGGGAGGTGTTTGCACTGTATGATGTGGTGTGTTTTGGGTGTGTATATTCTGTCTAATCGGGATGATCTGTTGTGCGTTTTGTTTTTGTGGGTGGTGTCGATCGTGTGTGGATGTTTTTCTCTGAACGAGTCTGTTAGATTAAAGGTGTCTATTATGTTGCTAATGGTCTCCAGCTGGTCCATACTGTCTCACTTGCGTCCTTACCTCCCCTCCAACAACATCTTGAGTCAGGACGCAGTTAAAGTCGCCGGCAAGGACGACATGGTGTCCTCTGTGTGCCTGCGTGAGCGTGTTTTCTAAGTTTTCAAAGAATGTGGGTTGATAGGCATAATTGGGTGGTGCATGGATGTCAACTATTGTAAATGATTGGGTGCTGTTTGCGATCTGTGTGATGCATGTGGTCCCTCTGTTGTCTGTATGTGTGTTCGTTATCTCCCAATTGTCTGATGTGAGAAGTATGGCTGTGCCTGACCCCGTGTTGTGTATCGATGGGCTGTGACACGAGTGCCTCAAGCCCATCTGTGCGACTATCTGTTCAAAGAGATAGGGTGTCTGAATATTTGTTTCTTGTAAAAGAAGAAGATCAGGTTTTTGTTTCTGTATAAGAGAAACTACGTGGTGTTTGCGCCGGAGATACTCAGACCTGATATTTCTTAAACTGGGAAAAGTAATTACTTTAAATATTCTCCAAAATAAATAAATAAATAAGTAAATAGATAAATAAATGGGTAACACGTTGACGAGTGTGAATCCTAGATCTCCAGGAAGCTCGTGAACTTTTCCTCTTCCTGTACTCCTTCTCCCGGGCTGGTGAAGGGGGAGTCGGAGTCGGTAATTGTCAGTTGTGGTGGTGACTGGTCTGGCAAGGGCTCTCCGACTTTTTTGAGTGTCCCTGCTTCGGCTCCTTCTTGAGTTTGTTGTTACCCTCTTCGGGGTGCCGTAGATGGGGGATTCTTCTTTGGTCTCCCCCGTGCTGTTGCGTCTTCCCGCCACCTTTCTCTTCCTCTTGAGCTCTCATTTCTCGCCGGGCGAGAGAACTTTGATGAAGGGCTCGTCCCCTTCCTCGCCGTCTGGCGGTCCCGTTTGCGTCATGCTCAGTTGCATGTTAGGGTCGTCGCCTTCTTCAGGGTGGGGTCGTCACCTTCTTCAGGGCGAGGTTGCTCCTCTGGTGCCACCTCGTCTGTGATCACTTGTTTTTCTTTGGTTGCCTCTTTGGGTTGTGGCAGTCCCGCCCCGACCGGGATGTCGGCTTGGGAGTAGCCACGTCGTTCTTCGTTCTCTGTGTCAGCGGTCTTGGCCTGTTCGCCCTTCTTGTGAGCTTCGGCCGCTTGAGAAGTAGGCGCCGGTGCAGTTGTTGCTGCTCCACCTGCTTTTGGGAGCGGCGGAAATTCTTCCGCGCTTACCGTGGTTACCATGGCCGTAACTTTGGCCTGGGTGGGGCGTCTCCGTCGGTTTGGGCAGCGGTTCGACCAGTGGTCGTCCTGCTGACAGTATAAACACTTTACTCTCCTCCCCGGTACTTGCACCAGGATCTGGTGGTGGCCATTAGGCAAGTCTGGGCCGTGGATGTTAACATAGTCGGGGATTTCTACCTTCGCGTCGACTAAGGCGGCCCACCTCCCGCCTAGCGCTTTCAGATTTTGAACTTGTGGGTTTTTGTCCCCGGTGAACAGAGTTACTATCTTCCTGACACTTGCCTCTGTGGCCGTTCCTGGCATGCAGTCCATAGTGATGCGAGTCTTCTCTCGTTCCTTGTGTTGGAAGAAAGTCTCTTCTCCGTCTACCAGGAACCTCCTGTCGTGTAGGTCCTGGTACACTTTTGCATGGGCCGCCGGGCTCAGGGAGAAAAACCACCGGGTGGGGTCCGTGAACTTGTACAAGTCCGCTATTCCTCCTCATGGGACTTGTCCCGGGCCTAGTAGCAGGGCCGTCATCCAGGGCAGTGACGACTTAGCCACTGCACCTGTGCCGCTTAGGGTTACGACGACGGTTCCCTTTCGGTGTAAACCTCCAGGGAACGTATTGGCCTCCACTCGGACGTCGACGGCTGGCATTTTCAGTTCTCTCTCAGGTGAGGAAACGTTAGAAAATGTGGAAATTCTAATATTTCCAAGATGGCGTATCGACTTTCTTTGTCCCTGGCTCAAGTCCGTGAGCTGTCTTCACCGCTGAGCTTGTGAAACGGACTATCGCTCACTGGAGCTTCGGATGATTCCGGGTCCGGGGCTTGCTCCGTCCAAAAGTCGGGGGTGAAGACTCCGAAAGGTAATCCAGCAGGGTTTTCCTTTCTCGGAGTTATTTCCAGTGAAATAATAATAGCACAATAAATCCGATTTGTGAATCAAAACCACAAAGTGAATAAACGCATAGTCCTGGGAAAAACTTTTCCAAAAAACACTGCTAATATAATATATTAATAATGGTATCCTTTTGGAAACATTCCTCTTCTCATTCCTCTGGTAAGATCTCGCGTGGCACTGTCACTTTCTTCTCTCGAAAAATAGAACAGGTGCTACAATTTGATCTTAGTCTATATTCTGTCTAATCTGGATGATCTGTTGTGCGTTTTGTTTTTGTGGGTCGTGTCGATCGTGTGTGGGTGTTTTTCTTGGAGTGAATCTATTAGATTGTTGATTCTTCGGTTGTTGGTTGCTGTAGGCCTGCCCCGACCAGGACGTCGGCTTGGGTCCTACCGCGTTGTTTGTCTGGTTTCTTAGCTGGTCCCATGTTTTTCCTAACCGGTGATTTCGTCAGTGGTGCGGTGGCGCCAGCTCTCTGGAGTCTTCTTCCCTTGGCCCCTCCGCCTCCTTTGCTGGGGGAGGGCGCCTGCGCCTAGGACAGCGGTTTGCCCAGTGCTCCGTGGAGTTGGACGTTTGGCACTCCGTTAATCTGCCTGGGACTTGCACATAAATTTAGTGATGCCCGTTTGGCAGGTCGGGTCCATTCATATTTATGTAATGTGGGATGGGCTTGGTCTCGTTGACCATTGCACCCCACTTCCCGTTGCTAAGCTTAGCAACTTGGGGGTTCTTGTCCCCTGTAAAACCTGCCACGCAGCTTTTAACGTATTGCTCTGTCGCCGTTGCCTGCAACCAGTCGATCGTGATGCGGGTACGCTCTTTTTCAGCGTGCTGGAATAAAATTTCCAGGCCTTCCACCGCGACCTTTTTGTCGTGCATGCCTATGTAGAGTGCATCGTGCGCGGTCTTAGACAAGGTAAAATACCACCTCGTTGGGTTCGCGAAACGGTAAATATCGCCTATACCGGGGGGGGGGGGGGGGGGGGGGGGGGGGGGGGGGGGTTTACTCCTCCCGGTCCTAGGATGGCGCTTGTCATCCAGGGCAGCGGGGTGCTCCTCTTCCAGAGACGATGGCGTATCGTATCGTATCGTATGAAAAGAAACAAAATTCCAAACTTGGTCCTTTTTTAACTGCCTGATGGCCTGTTTTCTCAAGGACGAGTCATTTGCTATCTGAGCTGGATTTTTTACTTTTGTGGCGATGGTTTTCGCCTGAGTTTTCTGTAATTGGTTGCGAATTGTTAGCAGCGTGGGCTTGGCGTGCGGCTTGCAAGTTTAGGGAGTGGGCGAGGCTGTCCTGAGGACAGCCACCTGTGCCGGGTGGCCTGGGACTGGATGGGAGGGGTATGGCTTCTGCAGCAGTCAGGTTCTGGTGGTGTCCGGATGGTCTTGCGCGGGTGGGTTTTCCGGTTCGGTGAGCTGGGTCGGTGTCATGGCGGCTGAGGTCAGTTCTGGTTGGCTATTGGTTGCATGGTTTCGTTTAATTCCCTTCGAGCAGCGTTTAGAAGACTGAGGGCTATGCCTGCTTGATACATCATTCTTTTGTTTTTGTCTCGTTTGGCTCTGAGAGTTGCGGTTGGGAGTAATCGCTCCCTTGCGAGTTCTTCCTTGCAGAACTGTATTCTGTATTTGCCAATGCCCTCCTCGAGTCGATGGGGGTGCATCCGCTGGTTAAAATCATCGAGCATTTCTTGTAGGCTGACTTCTCTGTCCGCTATGTCCTTCAATGCAGCCGCGTGTACGGGATCGCAGTACTGGTTCGTGGATTGTACTGCTTCCTGTTCCTCTTCTTCATCTCCTTGAGAGTCTTCTTCTTCTGCTATGACTAGGATCTCTTCATTGGCAGTGCCTTCCTCTTCGGTTTCTGTTTCTGTACTTTTGTCAGCCCTGCTGATGTTTGCTTTGGCGGCTGGTGCCTTGTTTTTCTCTGCTAGTAAGAGTTCTCGTTCTTGTTTTGATTCTCGCGTAGCTGCTTCTGCTTCTGCTGTTGTTTTTACTAGCAGGGCGACTTCTCTGTACGCGGACTCTCTTGCTTCGTTAAGTAAGGCCGTCTCTGCCTTTCTTTCTTCTCTCTCTGCTAGTCGGTGGGTTGCTGCCTAGTCCTGTTCTGTCTTCAGCTGTATCAGGAGGCCTTGGAGTTTTTTGTTTGCTTCAGTTACTTCTGCTAGCAGCTTGGTGTGGTGCGCAGCTTCTGCTATTCTGTCTCGCTTCTGGGCTCTGACTTCCTCTAGTGTTTGGGAGATTAGTCCCAGCATCTCGAGTCTTTCAGCGGTGGCCTTCTCTTTGTCTGCTGTCAGCTTCTGGACTGCGATTTGGAGTGCTCTCACTTCCTGGGTTGTCGCGTTGTTGTTAGCGACTGGAATCACTTTCTCTGGTCTTCTCTCACCTCTTGGAATTGCTGTTTGCTGCTTGCACTTTTTTAGGTAGGTGCAGCCCATGTATCTGGCGCTGTGTGGCCCTCCACAGTTTGAACACCTTCTGCTACTGTTAGGCTTTTTAAAGTCGGGGTCCTTCTTGGCAAGTGGGCACTCTTTGAAGTCGTGCGGCTTAGAGCAGTAGCGGCATGCTGGGCTGCTGCGGCAGTTTGCGGCTGTGTGCCACGCCTTGTTACAACGTGAGCACTGGATGATGATGTTGTCACTGCTGTGGGCTCCTGGCTGTCTTTGTAGGCGGGTGCCGGTAGATTCCTGCGCCACGACTGAGGCGGCTTCTTGTGCTGGCGTCGGTGTGCGAGGCGCCGCGATAGGGGCGCCTGCCGGTGAGGCTGCTGGTACGGCTCTCCTCTTCCTTGGTGTAGGTACGGCTGCTTGTTGTTCTCCCATGATAGGAAAATCAATGATGGCAATTGCGGTCTGTGGCGAAAGCTAGGTCCCTTCGGAGTCGGCAAGGCTTGTTAGAGTATCCTAAAAAGGACACCCAAGCGTGCTTTCTCTTAGTTCTCTAGCAATCGTTTAAAATACTGGCTGGTACCCTTTTTATGCAGCCCGCCCGGGAAGGTGTTGGCAGGCACATTGATGTTGATAATCGACATTTGGATCGACTCTCTATTGAGATTCCTTCTGTATTTAGTAGAAAATTGGTTATTTCCAAGATGGCGTCTTGGTCCTGTTTTAATTTCTTTGTTCCTGTCCTTTGGTGAGCTAACTTCACCGGTGAGCTTGTCTCTTTCGGTGAACCGGACTATCGCTCACTAGAGCTGCGGAGTGGTTCCGAGTCCGGGGCTTGCTCCGTCCAAAGTCGGGCGGCTGGGCAGCTGGCAGGTGTTTTTCTTCTCCAGGAAAGGAAATATACTGAGGATCACACAATCACAGAAATGATAATCATTTTTAGTGGAAAACAGTGTAACACAATCCTTGAAATTTTTCTCGTGAACAAATAATCCAATTATACACAGGAAGATTCCTCCTGGAACACAGATTTTTTTTTTTTTTAAAGTTTATTCGTCTGTACAAAGTCTGTTTACAATTCTGCGTGTCAACTGTATTGTGTGTGTTCTATTTACACGCGTCTGCGGTGTACGTATAGTGTGCAGTAGTATTTACATAGTGTTGCTTCGTTAAAGTATTAATGTTGTATTCCGTTGTTGTTCTCTAGGTGGGTGGGTGGGTGAGCTCCTTGTGTGTTTTATCTGTTCTCGTAGTTGGTGTTGTTGTTTCTGTGTTTCTTCTCTTTAAGGAGTTGAGTAGTCGGTTCTTGTCCCACTCTGGCTGGGGGGGGGGGGGGGGGAGAACCGTCTATATCTCTTCTAGAATGTTTTTCTGTGTCTGTAATTATATTTTGCATAGTTTATTACTTTTGGCTTTACTGGTCATTGTCAGTTTCGGTTTCATATCCGGTTTAAGATTCGGATGTGTCCTCGATGACCAGTGGCGGACATGGCTGTCTGAAAACTCCCACCCTCTTCTTCCACTGTCTGGGTGGTCCCTTGCGTGGTGCTCTCCTCCGTTTCAGCCGCTGGGAAATTTCGCCTGGTTGTCCCTCGTTTGCAGTTTGTTTGTCGCCCTAACCAGCTCCAAAATTGAGCGGCGGTTATGTTGGGACTGCGTTTAATTGATTGGGAATTCCAGTAGTTTTTTTTTTTCCATTGTGGCGTGTCCATACGCCTGTATTCGTGCCAGCTGTCAGCCTTATGTCATTTCCTTGTTGCGTATCTTGTTGTCCAGCCCGCCGTCGCTGAGTGCACCAAGGCACCACCAGTGTCACCATCTCGAGACCAACAAGCTTGCCACCTTGCGCCCCAAAACACGGCCCTTTTCAGGTCCCCACATTTAACATCTTTTTTGTGCCTTTATGTTTTCGCATCTTGCATGTGCGTTTGGCTTTTTTTTTTTTTCTGTGTGCCATTTTCAATTGTTTAGACAAGTTACTTCTTGTAAAAAATGGTAAAGATGTAGTGGACATGAGTATAGGTACAGTCAAATGATAATGATCCGAACATTTTTAAAGGACTTATAGTGAGGTCGGAAGTTGTAGATAGATGAGTAGTTTTTAGAGGCTCCTTTTTAGGCGTCCGGACTTGAGTGTAGGGATGTCGCTGTCCTCTGGTCTGTTTCCCTCTCGGTAGGTAGTTGAGCTGTTCCTGATTGTGCTGTTGTTGCTGGGTTGGTTGGATTAGTGGTTTTTCCAGCATTTGTCCTACTTAGGTATTGCTTCACCAGTTTCTGGATGTCAGGATCGCAGTTCACATGTAGAATCTCGGTGACAGAGAGGGTGGTGTTTTTACTCTGTAGGTGGTTGATTATTGGGCGCCTTTGCACTTCGTATTTGGAGCATTCCAGTAGGTAGTGGGCAAATGTGTTGTTTTTATTGCATTCGGAACACCTCGGCGTTTTGTACGTTTCCGTCCAGTTGCCAAGACTGAGGTTCCATAATTTGTTGAAGACGGGTATTTTCATAGGGTCTTTAATTTGGGAGGCGAGTCTGGGTTTTCTTAGCAGTTGGAAGGCAAGTCTGCCCTGCACCCCTTGTTGCCATTGTGTGTTCCAGGCCTCTGTAATAAACTGTCTTGTGACTGCACGGCCTTCTGATTTGCCCAGGCTTATGTCTAGGGTGCGGTCGCAGTTGATGCCCTTTTTGGCTGCCATTTCGGCCTTTTCGTTTCCGATTATTCCCTTGTGGGCTGGTATTCAGCCGATTGTGAGTTGGCACCCCTTTTAAGTTTTGTTGTTATGGCCAGGATACCCTCTTTGATGTCGGGTCTGCTATTTTTGCAGAGGCTGCTTAATGCTTGAACCGCGGCCAGCGAGTCAGTAAGAACGAATGCTTTTCTAGGCATTGATTTCAGGGTTAACTCCAGAGCTTTCTGTATTCCTAACAGCTCGGCGGTGCATATGGCGACCCCGTCCGTTAGTTTGAACTGCTCTGTTACTCTGGTTTTTGGTGAGTAGAGACCCACACCGACCCTGCCCTTCTCATTTTTGGAGCCATCGGTGTATATAATGAGGGAACTACTTTCTGTTAGGCTTTGGATAAACTCGTCTGCTATTATCCTAGCCTCTCCCTTCTCAGTTGTTTTTAAGATAAGTTTCGTGAGTCGGTTGCGGGGGAAGTCAGTTCCCATGGTGGGATGGTAGCCACATGTTTCTTGGTGTTTTTGAATGCGTGTTCTACTGACCCGCTTAGCCTTGTTCTAGCTAGCAGCCAGGCGACTGGTTCTAGAAAACGTAGTTTACACTGGTCGCCGGTTGTCCCTCCTCCCCTTCTTGGGTCTTCTTCGGGTTTCCCTCTGGCATTTCCCTACGGGTGTCCCTCTGTTCGTCTTTCTCTTGAGTCCGTAAGATGGTCTTTCCCACCTTTTGGGCTTTCCCTTGGTCACGGGGCAGGGAGGCGCCCTCCTCAGCCCCATTGCTGACTTGGGGCCCCTTCTGCCCCCGACCAGGAGCCTTTTGCGGGGATTTTTCCATCTCCGGAAAATCTTGTGGTCTGTACACGTGTGTCTGTTCACTGGGAGGGCGTCTACGTCTGCTTGGACATTTGTTTGCCCAGTGGTCGTCTAGACCGCAAAACGTACATTCTGTCCTTCTCCCTGGGACTGACACCCATATTTTATGGTGCCCATTCTCAAAAGCAGGGCCTCTCATGTCGACGTAATGAGGGATGTCCTTTGTTACGTATACATAGGCAGCCCATTTTTCCTCTGGTGCTGGAATTTTTGCTACCTGCGTGTTGGGGTCTCCGGCGGCCCTGGTCGCTATGGCCTTCACCTGTTGTTCAGTGATCGTCCCCGGAGTCCAGTTTAGGGTGATCCTCTGTCTTTCTTTATCTGTGTTTTGCATTCTGATTTCCAACCCATCGACCTCTAGAACTTTGTCGTGGAAATCCTTGTACAGTTTTGTAAGTGCCGCCGGCGTCATGTTAAAAAACGTCGGGGCTTCATAACGGTATTGTTGGGAGATGCCCCCAGGCGGCACTTTCCCGGGGCCCAGCAGCACGCTTGTCAGCCAAGAGGCTGTAGCCTGTGCTGCCGCTCCGGGGCCATGCAGAGAAATAAGCACAGTACCTGGATTGTGAATCAGTTTGAAGCTGCCGGCTGGCCATTCCATCGTAGTGGTAGAGCTCCGGGCTTGCTGTGCGTAGGTCTTTCTTTGGGTGCTGCTTGCCATGATTCTCGAAGATTTTAGAAATACACACTGTAAATCTGTGATGAAATTGCTTTCCGCTTGGAAAATTGAACCGCGATCTTAGCTGAAAGGCCGAGAAGCATCACTGCTTTTTCTACATCATTGGTTTTATTGTTTTTTTTTTTTTTTTTTGTTTTTTTTTTAATTGAATTGATTGTTGGATGGAAATCAGTTTCCTGTTGTGGTTTCTTAGAGAGAAGTTTAAATTTGAAAGATGATAATGTTATCTCCCTGATTATTCTGCTGCCTACTCCTGGGGAGACGTAAATAGTGGGCATTCATAAAATTAAAGATTGTGTAAAGCTGCTATTGTTAGGTATGGGTGTCATGTAGGATGTATTGAAGCTGTCGAGAAATTCCTGTCTGCTAAAGGCTTCCTCGTAGAGTTGAGTAGTAGATGCCTAGCAGTGGAAAGAAGTAACAAAAGTAGAGGACTCTTTGTCCGTGCCTTTGGGCATATAGGGCTAGACCGACATTTTATAGACCAACGGCACAGAATGGGTGATGCGGTCAGCATCACGCCGGCCGCCTTCGATCGGCCTTGGAGTCAAGGTAATTTTTTTAGAAAAAAGTTCTGCTCCGCGAGGGAGCGAACCCATGACCTTCCGATCCACGGCGCGCGTCCAGTCGCTCCGCTACGGCGACTCTTAGAGGAAAGAAGAGCTTAAAGATTTCCACATGAAACCGTCACTGCCAGGACTTTTATTGTCCTACATTATCTCTAGAGCGTGTGTGGTGTCCGCCATAGATAGCGGAGTGTCAAGAATGTCTCATGTGCCAATGAAACCGCGCCCGGTCCTGAAAGAAAGTACAGTTGAACTTTTTTCTGTGAAGTACTCCCGGGAAGGTGTTGGCTTTGACACAAGATATCCACTATTGCCATCCCTAGGTTCTGGTGAGCTAATTTCACTGTAGTAGAAACGCTGGCCATGCCCGGGGCTTGCACCACTCGTCTGTGGAACTAGAGATTGTCTGGTGGGCGTCTTGTCCTCTGGATGGGAGCCCACTGGCATAAATCTGGTTTGGGAAATACGAATCCTCGAATATTTACACTGAATAGAAGTTATCGTTTCGCACAAAATCTGTATTCCATGAATTTCTTCCCACACACCTTTAGAATCCGAGAATCATCACCTTTATTGAAATGCAGTGAGAAAAAACTCTAATATCTCGGCCAAGATCACGCGAGATACCACAAGGAACACTACACTTTGATCTTAGCCAAAAGTTGGAGCTAGCGCTAGAAACTGGTGGGCTTCTCATCCTTCGAATGAAACTCAGCCAGCACAAGTCTGGTTAGGAAATTTACACAGAATGAAAATGTCCGTTATCACAATTTCGAATTCCTTAATCCTTGATTTTTTTTTTTTTATTATTATTATTATTATGCATTCTTCTTAAATTATTAAACCGAAAATCCTCACATTTATAAATGTAGGGAGAAAATTAGTCTCGTCTAAGTAATTTATAATGTGAGATGGTGGGGTCCTCTTAGTGAAGTACTCCGTATTTTTCTTTCATGTGTTTCCTTGCTTCGGCTCCTCTGCCTGCTATTGTTACTCCTCTTCGGAGTGCTCTTCTCTTCCCCCCCCCCCCCCACACACACACACACACACACACTTAACTTTCAACTTATCGAAAATAGTGATATGTTCAGTGTAATGTTTGCCGTAATGCTTTGTAGGTATTTTTAATGTTTGTGCAAGTGTTGCCATTTGTGTGTGTGTGTTTATTTGTGCAAATTCACGCATGGTTTACATTAAAATAATTATGCATGAAAAAAATTATCATAACAACAGTTAGGATGCATATGATATCCGTTGAAATGGAACTTAAAACCTAAGGAAGTACACATACTTCAACAAAATTGTTAAAATTCACGCGAAGCACCTCCCTCCCACATGGAGATACCTAACTAACAATGTATAATGCTCGACTTGTAATCCATTATCGGTATATACTTTATTCTGTTGTTTCATTGACAAATAGTATACACTCATAGCACACAGAATATACAGACCCTGTATTACTTTGAGAAGCACCTCACACTTTTCATAGGTGTAGACTATTGTGGATTAATTTTGTACACTTACATGATCTGTCAGTTCTTCTTCAGCATTCCAAGCCCTTGAGGTGCATTGCTGCAGATATCCCCTGCCTCCATTTATCTCTCTGGTTGGCCTTCTTTCCAGCTGGTGACACCAAGTGTTTGCAGGTCTGTCTGGACATTCTATCTCTATTGTCTTCTTGGTCTGCCTCGTGGTCTATGCCCATTCCTCTCTCAGGTGTATACAGTTTTTACTTCTGTCATCTGACATACTTTCAATATGCCCCCGCCATTTTAGTCAATTAGCTCACATGTTGCCAGTGATCAATTACACAGATTGTGAATTTCGTTGTTGCTTCTCACTCTCCATTCCACGCAGTTTGCATCTTTGATGGGTCCACCACGTCCTAAGACTGTTTTCAAAAACCTGTAACCTTTTAGTTGTGCTTCAAGTGTCAGAGACTCGTCTAATCTGTCAGTTGAATTATATCAATTATGACAATTTATTTGTATCATTTTATTGCATTTATTTTTGTGATGTATTTTAAATGAAAGCTTAAAAATATTGTTGTTGTTAATACATTTTACATGGTCAACATTATGTTAGTTGAAGTGTTGCTGCTAGTGAAAGTATTTCTTGTTATCCCCATGTTTGCTCATACAGAAGGATAGTGCTGCCTCATATATTCTCATATACACAAATATTTATTTATTTATTTATTAAACTATATACATCTTTTATAAATTCATTTTAAATGTGTGTGTAAACTGTTTATGGACACATTTGAAACACTAATATTAATATTTATTGTTGGGTCTGGTTAGGAAATTTACACAGAGTGAAAATAACTTGAACGACGACCCCTAGCCTTATTTTTAAAATGTAAATGAGACTTGAAAAGTTTAGGGTCTGTGGAAGACCTTTGGAAATGTGTCCTTGGATCTTATCTAATTGGGAATATAGGACGGAATGATCAGCTATGAAAAATACGTTTTTTTAAAATGAGTTTTCAGACTAAAAATACTGTACTTGTTGGATGTATCAGTTGTTCTTCAGTCGACCAATTGGTTTGTCCCTCCAGGGTGTACCTGAAGATTTTACCACCCAAGGATTTAAAAAAAATTCCATCTGAATGGTAGTTCAAGAGAGCAGGTACCATGTGCAGCCTCTAAAGAAGTTATAA
This sequence comes from Candidula unifasciata, assembly GCA_905116865.2. Classification (NCBI taxonomy): domain Eukaryota; kingdom Metazoa; phylum Mollusca; class Gastropoda; order Stylommatophora; family Geomitridae; genus Candidula; species Candidula unifasciata. Next base: position 92,350 of record CAJHNH020000936.1, on the reverse strand, counting down.
TTAGGGTACCTGTAACAACAACACCAGCTAGGTGTAATCCTGCCAACCTGCATGGGTAAGGATGATCAGCTGTGTTTGAATATTTGTAATATTAGGTGTGTGTTTTAAAACTGTTACTGCACACACCGAACAGCTGTTGGTCTGTTTATTTATCCATCTGGTTGTCTTAACTAGATCCATCCATGCTTTTGTGGGTTTTTTAAATTTGGTTTTCATATGATGTATATTGTTATGTGAACATGCTTTATCGATAAAATACAGTTGCTAACAAAAAAAATTGTTGATTCGTTCTTGCAAGTTTTCCATTTTATTAGTCTTAATTGTGGTTGTGAATGTTGGGCATATATAGTGTATTTTTCTTCTTCAGCAGTCAGCATTTGTTGTGCAACTATTAAAGAATGGGTGCTTGAAGTCTTCACCACCTCAGTGTCTTGACAAGTTTCTTCAGTTGGCCATATTTCTTCTTTTTTTTTGGGGGCCATGTTAAAGCCACATTTCTCCCAGATTTATGGTATATCCATCGTGGAATTAAGACTATAGCACTGAGCCAATGGGTTTATATAACTCATGGTTTCTGGATATTTTGGAAAGAAAGAAAAATGTCATGATGGCCTGGAAGAACGGTGATGGGGGTTGCAGTTTCCAGAAAATGAGACAACGGTCAGCTTCTGCAAAAGTGGATCAAGACATTGAAAATACAATGGCTATAAAGTCACACAGGGCTTCAGAATTGACTAAAGAGACTGTCAGGCATGCCGTGAACAGGGCGTCGTTCTGTAAAGTACCTGCTATTCATGATTACTTGTTTCCTCTCTTCCTTACTTAGTCGCTCCTCTTCTACCTTGGATTGTTAATCTGGTAATCTTAGTTTCAGCTTCATAGCAAACAGGTAACCCCATAATTGCTCCGCTCCTGTGCCAACTAAAAAACGCACAAAATGTTTATCACAGTCCATTGTGGAAAGATTGACAGACTGCTGTCTCAGAGCATATGCACTAGCAAACACACAAATTAAAAGCATATGGTAGCCATCCGAAGGGCTAACACAGTCTGACATTAGCAATGCAGTTCATCATGGATGATAGCAGAAGTCACCAACAGATCACCTTGGTATATAGAGGTTTGCCACAGATATCACCAGACTTCTCTATCTGCTGTTTTCTTTTTGGCTTTGTTCCATTCCTGTCCTCTGTCAGTCAGGGACTGTCAGGTGTTGTCTTCCCTGGGTCGTCCTGGTTTGGTTCCCTGGCTCTTGGCCTCTCATTCCTGGCCGATTCTCTCCCATTCTGCATACATATCCAAACTATGGTAACTGACTGATCCGCTCAAGTTTGTAAGGTGTTGATTTTACGGCCATGGTGTATTATCTGATTGCGAACTTTTCCCATTCTTGTCATTTGGACCACTTTTCTTAGAGACCTCATTTCTGAGGCATAGAGCTGGCTTCTGTGAGCTGTTGTCATTGCCTATGACTCAACCATAGGTCATGACTGGCACACAGGTAGAACGGTATACAACCGTTTTTTGTCTCGTTGCTAGTTTCTCTTTTGCTGAGAAGCTTTTTATGGCCTTGAAAAGTCTCACAGCTGCTGCTTTTCAAGCAGCCAACTTTTACTTAATGCCTCTTTTCTGTCCTATTACGACATCAAGGTATTTGAACTATTTGACTTGTTCGTACATTTTGTCCCAACATGATCTGATGTTTCTTCTGCTCTCTTGAGATCACAATTGCTTTAGTTTTGGAGATACTGATAGTCACCCCTTTCTCCTCAAGCTCTTCCCTCCAGACATGTAAGTTGGATTGAAGATGATCCAGTGATTTAGCTATCAGGGCCACATCGTCGCTCTGATGGGCCACAACGCCAGCTCTGATATGCAGACTGGTCTGGACTCATATTTCAGTATCTTGGTATGCACTTCTTTGCCTTCTTATGGACGTAATGACATCATCCATCAGAAGGATGAGGAGGTAAGATGGGCGAATATCTCCCTGTATAACACCGCTAGTGGTCTTATATTCTTCTTGTTAGTTGCGTATCCTTTAAAGGACGTTGTAGAACCAACCCCAACAGCCGCTGGCTGTTGTGTGGTTTTTCTAAGCAAATTTACGTCCAGTAGTTATATTCTTCTTACTGATGATAATTTTTTTTTTTTTTTTGGGTAGAAACTTGCACTGATCAGGGGTGCTGGAATGTTCTTCCCTTCTAAGCAATCCCACAGATAGCTCCAGGGAACCTTACCAAATGCCTTTGCTAGATCCAGGAAACATAAATGTGTCTCACTCTTATATTCTAGAACGTTTTCACTCATCTGTCTGAGTGTGAAGATAAGTTTTTAAGTACTTCGGTTTGCTCTGAAACCGCATTGAGCCTGATCCAGCTGTGGTTCTGCGATACATGTCAGCAAGATTTCTAGAATAACTTTTCAGGAACACTGAGGAGAGATATGCCTCTGTGGTTTTTCAAATTGCCTGTTATCACTCTTTTTAAATATAGGTATGATGATGGCTATGTCCCAATCTGTTGGTATAGTCTTACTACACTAAGCTGCCTGGAGAACCTCCAGGAGAAGTTGCCCCACTGCGACTCCCATGTATTTGACCATCTCTGGCGTTATAACATCATGTCATGCTGCTTTTCCTTCTCAGTAACCGCCTTCTGTTCCTCCATGATTATGTTCTTATCCCCATAATTGGTTTCTCTTTCTCTGTCGTGAGATCCATCATTTCTGGGATATGACTTTTCTCAACCCTGAGGATTTCTGAAAAGTATTCTTTCCATCTGCTCATAACATCGCTTGTAGTAGTAAGCAGAGCCCCTTCCGTGTATTTTATACATTTCTGCGGACTTTTTCTTTCCCCGTGTTCTTAAGGGGCTTGTAGAACAGTTTTATATTTTCTCTTGTATTTTTTTCTAACTTCACATTCTTCCCATGATTTATGCTTTCCATTAAGCAACTACATTTTTGGCATCCGATCTGAGTGTCCTATATTGTTTGTTTCTCAGTTTCTTCAGCTGTGTTCCTAGTTGTCAGGTTCCGTGCCTTTTCTTTTCTCATATTTTCAGTAAAACTTCTTCCGTCCACCAGTTGCAGGTTGTGGAAAGACATGATCACCCAAGCCAGTCGCAAGGCACTTGATGATGACGCCTTCATAGGTCTGGACAGCTCATATGAGGTTTTGTTAGGAGGGTTCCGGCATCATTACGTCATTGTGTAGTGTGGTTGCTTGCTGTCTAGGTTTCTCGTGCAAGATAGTGAGCACTTTTTCTCATTAATCTTTTTTTTTTTTGTTCCTAAAAAATCTCTGGTGGTACGGATTGTTTGGAAGCATACCGAGCTTTTCAGACTGTTGAACTGTCTACATCAAGCATGACCATAGAGATAACCGCTTGCTCGCAGCGCACTAACATGGGCAGCAGAGCCAGCAGCCATACATGCGGTGATTGTTGCAGACTCCATGAAAATGCTTACAAACATTTGCAACAGGTAATTTACGCTCCATAACATAAAGATCAGCATCACCAAAACAGAAATTATGAAAATAAGTAGAACACCTAATATACTAACTATTCAAGTTAACGAACAACTCAAACAAGTGCAGCAATTTAAATACTTGGGGAGCATCTTCACAGATGATGGAAGAATTGATAAAGAACTTGAGGCAAGATGTCAAAAGGCGAACGCAGTAACTTACCAACTCTCCCCACTGCTAAAACACCCAAGCATCACTATGGCACTAAAACAACTGATAAATTGCATGTTTATACCAACCCTCTGCTACCAATGCCAAACCGGGTCCCTAACAAGAGCACAGGAGAAAAAGATCACGACGTGCGAAATGAGATGCTTACGTAAGGCTGCCAATGTCACAAGGAGAGACAGAGTTCGAAACGAGAACATTAGAGCAATTGTAGGAACCACACTATGCCTGCAATACATAAAGAAGCAACAGATAGAGTGGTTTGGCCACTTGATGCGAATGCAAACCGACCTACTGCCCTAGAGCAAGAGGCAGACCGAAAGTACGATGGATAGACAATATTTCAGAGATCCTGAGGCAACACGGACTAACAACAACACGTGCAACACACCTGGCCCAGGATAGAAAACTGCGACTCCCCACTACGCTGTGAGGCAATTGTGGACAAGACAAGACAATATACGCTCCGAATGGAAATTGTACACAGCCTCCCCCGCATGAATCTATACACATGGAAATGCCGGCGTGTAAGATCATGAACAAGCGGTCCGACTGGCAAGCAGTGCACCAACATACGGGAGAACCATAGACAGGGCATATATCATCAACGCTGTACGGATTAGGTTTGTGGATAATGACGAATCTCTGACGGTAACCCGATTGCGTGACATGGAAGTGAGGCATGTCTATGCCGCCTTCGAGGCCGATATAGGATACCAGCTCGTCATCGGAACAATCAGTACATGTACCTTGGAGTGGCTGCTGCATCGGAGGACAGAGCATGCAAGAGAATGCTGAATAAGCAGTGACGTCGATTGTGATAACATGTCTACGAAGTTCGAAAAGCTCATCGGGATTCTGTTTGCTTCACATCCGTTTCAATTAACACCTGGTTGTGCTATGTGTCCCGGTCTGTCCACAGAATGCTAGAATTCTGCCGAGAGCGCGATGAAGCACGAACTTCGTAGCGCCAGCAAGGATCTCCATGGATTTCAGTTTTGTAAACACTCGTAAACCGAACTACGCATCCATAAATCGAATCCTAAACCTTCAGAACACGAAGCAAACGGCCTGACCACTTCTCTTTAGGAGCAGCTGTCAACCGTTTTTTTTCAATGCAGGGTATCAAAAACTACAAACATCAATTGACTGGCACTTATGCAAGATAAAGGGGTGGGTCTTTTTCTGAACCAGAAGCACTTGAGCATTACTTATCTGGCTCGGTGCCGTTAGCATCAAAGCCCTTCTGCCTCGTTTCTACGTAAACTGTTGATCTGGGATAGGAAGTATGCGGCTTTTCTGCCATCCCCGAGCACGAGTCCGGACACGTATGGGGATTGTCACCTGACGTCCCTGTCTATCAGTCGGCATGCTCTGTCTGTCTGTTGGTACTTGTACGCTAGCAAAGGCACCACTTTTATCCCATGCGGATGTCCTAGTGTCATCCCCACCACCCAACCTCTGGTTACGCCAAATTGGCTAACCCTTCCCTCCTCCTTTTGGAAAGTCCTGTCAGTAGGCTCATGTGCCACTAGGCATAAAGAGAATTGATGATGACGATGAACTACGCTGGAGCGACGAGCGGAGTTTCATTACTGCTGAGGTTGTTGTTGCATGACTTTCTACCCCAGCAGGACATCACACAAGCGATAAGTGGGTTTAAATACCTCATTTTGGGAGTGGGGAAAAAAGAACAGGCCAACCAACTGTCCCTATCAAGCATGTAGTGGGAGGCGACTAAGCAGGCCCTCTTACAACAAAAAGTAGTTTTTAAATGTGGCAGTTGGACTTCTGAACTAACAATAACAGGCGAGCAGATCACGTGATATGGGATATGGATACGTGACACTGTCGTCTGCTGGCGATGTATTAGTGCAGTAGTTCTCAACCTTTCTGAGGCTGCGACCCTTTAATACAGATCCTTATGTTGTGGTGACCCCCAAACATAAAATTATTTTGGTTGCTACTTCAGTGAATATGTGTTTTCCGATGGTTTTAGACGACCCCTATGAAAGGGTCGTTTGACTCCCCAAAAATGTCGCGACCCACAGGTTGAGAACCGTTGTTAGTATATCGTCAGGCTAAAGACAGAGCATGTAGCTGGAGAACTACAAGCGAACAGCCGCAAAAGCACTTGTTTGAAGTTGTGTCAACTTAACGAAAGCAGCATTAGTGTGGTACTCTCTGAATAACCATATTGTCAACGTCAACTATAAGTCTATGCTCAGAGATTGTGGAAAAGAACGCCGACAATTAAAATACCTAGGGATACGGTTTGACCGAAACTATGCTTAGCAAAAGCACATTTACCAGGCTGTTTGAAGTTTGAACAACGGATCAACATTGTATATTGCAAACCTCTAGCACTCGAAGCGGACACCATACCCAGGGCTGTCAATGTGATTGTTTTGAACAACCTAGCTTCGCTAAACAAAAACCCAAGCAATACATAGACAAAGAACCAAAAACAAAATAAAAAATACAGTTTGTTAAAATGTACAAAATTTATAGTTACGAAACGAAACATTTTACACTTTTATATAAGGATATTTTTTTTTTTTTTAAACTGATTCCCCAAAGCGTCAAATAAAAACCCAGATCTGGGGGGGGGGGGGGGCAGCATTGGCAGCCCTGACCATACCTCGAGACCAAGCAGGGCTCGGCTACGGCGAGGAAGATTGCGACAGACTGAGCGGCGTGTTTTATGTCTTCTGTGCTATGGTCTGGTCAAGTCGATCTTGGTATAAACCTTTCTAGTTTATATTTCTAGATTGGGACGCTATCATCTACACAGATGGGTCTACGGGTTCGCCACGCGAGAAGCTCGCGGGCTGTTAGGGCTCAGACTGGAGTAAGAATTGTGAAGCTAGCTAGTAGTCTGACCATGGAGGTCATGGCATTGACCAAAGCAGTAACATGGCCGGAGACACAAACCTTTACCCGCGCATGTTTTTTTTTTTTTTACGTGACCCAGTGAGTATGCTCAGGAAAGTAAAGATGGACTGGCTCTGAAGACTGGTTGAAGTTTCTCATGTGGTCAGGACTGACGCATATCAGTTTCATATTCGTGCCAGGGCACACAGGTGTGCATGGAAACTAGCAAACTGATAGGCTTGCGGGTAAAGATACCGTGGCTGGCGGACGTGCCATGGATCATGTTTTTATACTGAATGCTGTACAAGAAGTGAGACGTTAGCGAGAACCAAGTGATGACTGAATCTGCAACCATAACCATACTGAAAATATGTTAAAAGAGGTCTGGCCAGACAAGAGACCTATGCGGGAAGATAAAGAAGAAGAAACCAACACGGGACTGGTGTCATAAACCGCTACACACGCTGGCGGAATTTACTGAGGAGGGAATCTTGATACTTTTGGGCTGAATGGTTTGTTGTGGAATGAGGATAATCTGTCGACTAAATAACTAGCTAACCAGCCTTTCCTAACTCTCACTGCTTTTGATTTGCGAAGGTCTTCCTAACTCTCATACATAAGCAGATGGAGAGAATGAAAATGATACGAAACGAGACTGCGCAGTATTTACAAGAACAAACGAACTAACGAACTTTATTTCTAAAGGGTTACAAATTGTGCATTTAGGCCCGTCTTACATTCGGCCATTTCAAAAATGTATCTTTAACACAGCAGATTTACTGTATATATCAAGCATATTGTGTTCATTTATCAAAATTCATTGGATTGTGTAAACGTGCAACTGCGTTAAAATGGAATTGAATAACTTCAAAAGTACAATCAAAAATACATGCAACGTAGACAGACAAGCGGGCGTATAGACACAAACTCTCACACAAATACACACGAAGGCAGGCACATTGACAGCGGACACAACATACACACCCAGACAAAACACTAACATGGGCACAACAATATAAAGACACTGGCACACACATGCACCCACAGACACAAAGTGTACACACTGACACACACTTAACAAAACAGACACAACATACACAAGCACACACAGACACGAAACTCAAACAGACATACGACACTCAGACAGAAAATAGTCAAACAGACAAAATACACACACATACACACACAAGAGATGCAGCATTCAGGGAGGTGCGCCATCGTCTTGATTCTCCAAAGATGGAGGACAAAACGCACATTTTTTAGAGCTTGCATCTACCCAGGACTCAACGTAGACACGCAACACCCGCTGCAAAGTGATGAAGAAGAAAAAAAGACAACCACTTATAAAGAGGAAAATCGTGGATTGGTCAAGATATGCGAATGTCCTACGTTTTCAAGTGCTTGGCGCCAGCTCAATTTCAAATACGCAAAATAGTGGAATTTGGCGTCAAAAAAATCCAAAATGGCAACACTGCTATTCTGTTTGTATCCGACTAGACAGAAAACAAAGTCCAGCAGCTGTGGAGGCAGAAATGGATATCTTTGATTTTTTCGACAGTTCTCTGGGGGGGGGGGGGGGGGGGGGGGCAGTGTTGCCACTTTTCTTTGACAAACAAACCCATCCAAAACGGTGTCAAAATAGCTAAAACATCTAAATTTGCGTCGAAAACATATAGAAAAAAAAACCATCCAAATAGATAGTCACAAATTACATAGCAATTGATATGACTTACCGTACAGAATCATGTCCTCATCTTTACTGAAGTCTGCCTCGCAAGATCCACAGGATAAATTTAGCTTGGATGATGAAGTTGAAGCTTCAGATCCATAATGACTCTGTTATGCTTAAGCTGTTCCAGTTTCTTTTTAATACCCAATCAGGGAGCTGATAAGTGGAACAGCCTTTTCCTACTCTTTATCAGGCCGAATTTTATTCTCAAGATAAGATTTAAGAGGTCAAATTTCATCCTGTTTCTTAGTTTAGATTTGATAAATTCACTCCAAATAAAAAAACATCTACCATCTAAACGTCAAAAATGCCATCTAAATGCAAGGGGAAACATCTAAATCTGGATGTAAACATCCAAAGTGGCAACACTGGGAAGGGGAGGGGTGTCATCTGTTGCTGCTACGTGAGAAGCTCGTGGGCTTTTACGGCCCGGGTTATAGCAGCGGTTCTCAATCGGTGAGTCGCGCCCCTTTGGGGGTCGAACGAGCCTATCACAGAGGCCACTAAAGACTTTCAGAAAACACTATTTACCGAAGAACTCATTAAGTAGCAACGACAACGAAAATAATTGTATATCTGGTGGTCACCACAACATGAAGCACTGTAAGAAGGGGTCGCGGCATCGGGAAGGTTAAGAACCACTGAGCTGAAGGGAGAGTTGTGAGACAAAATTCTAATGATTTTTCACAAGTCCAATTCCAATTCCAATTCGTCAAACAAAAATTTCAAATGTGAACCTTTTTCAGCCGCCCGGAGGCCTGCTATATCGAGGAAGGTTCCTTTGCTGTCTTATATGGGTTCCTGTTATTTGTGGTGTGTAGTCACACCTGATATTTCGGTTCTTTGCTTCCTTGCTGCGCTGTGGTGCTTGTGGTTTTTGGTTCTGGTGTGATCCAGATCTCTTTGTGATGATATCGACGGGTACTAGCTGGCTGTTGCTGGCGCTTGGCTTGCCTCGTGCTGGTCGCTGTGCTGGTGCTTGGCTTGCCTCGTGCTGGTCGCTGTGCTGGTGCTTGGCTTGCCTCGTGCTGGTCGCTGTGCTGGTGCTTGGCTTGCCTCGTGCTGGTCGCTGTGCTGGTGCCCTGTTGCTGCTTGGTTGCCGATCTGTAAGCCGCCGGAAAAAGCCAAACAAACATCGGATCACGTCGTCATGAACAATGTTCCCTTTCAGGACAACCAGGGCCGTCACAATCTGTTGTTGTGATCGGCCCGTTTTTTTCCCCACAATGTGGAGGAGTAGTGGAAGTAAGACAGGCTGCAAATGAGAGATCTAATTTGCTCGAATGTGCCAGGAGATGTGATAGTTAGATCTGGAGAATGAGAGTTGACAGATAGATAGGTAGCGGTGGGTTCCACCCTGGTGTGTTGAGGTCCCTTGGTCTGAAATAAAAGTAAAAGGCATTTGTTAAAATTCATGTGGGGTGGCATGATGGAGACTGGAATTCCCAAGTGCTGGTCCCCTTAGGTGCAATGCCCTCAGCTAACTGCTTCGGAGCGTCGGGTGGCCTGTGGTAGTTTCCGTGGTCTTCTTTTTCCTGAAAATATACTAGGTTAAGATTTTTGGTTAGCTCTATGGTGATTACGTGGTTATTTGCCAGTGGGGCGGAGCGGGTGGGTGTGGCTCCGGTGCGGCGACTGCCTGTCTGGTTGGTGGTTGTTTGTTTTGGGCTGTCCGTGAAGATGGGAGCTTGTTTGGTGGGCTCCTCCTGTGGCTCTTAGAATTGGCGGTAGCCTTTTCTCTTGGGTGTGCCATTTTCCACTTCTTTTTCTTTGGCGCCCGGAGCTGGTTTAGGGCTGTGTTGATCTCGTCGCAGAGACGGTGAACTTTCTCGCTCTTTTCCAGTAGTTCGGATGTTTCGCCTTCATCTCCGTATTCCTCAAATGAGAAGTCGACTGACTGACTGACTGACTTTCTACCCCACCAGGACATCACACAAGCGATAAACACCCGATGACATAAAATGCCACCATGCGGATGAGGATCACAGTGGAGAGGTCCCAGAAACTGCGTTCAGACATTTGGCCATATTTATGGCCTGCCTATATTGCGGCCCCTGGCAAAAGCCAGAGTAGGGCTTCAAATGACTAAAAATTTCGTCCTAAAAAGGACGAATATGGGTGGATTGATGTAACCATGGAGAAGTCGACTACGTAGCATTCGTCGATATACAACAGCTGGTGCGGAACCACTTGCTTGTTCTAATCTTCAAGCCTCGCTAGAAGGTCGGCATGGCAAGTTATTTCGGTTGCCGCGTTCTGGCTTTCGCGTGGGGTGGCTGGCTGCCTGGTAGGTGTTTCGTCGCTTCGTTCTTCGATTGTCGTGGCATCTGTCATCTGTGCCTGGTGCTGCGTCATTACCGCTTCGGTGACTGTGCTTTTGTCGGCCTTGCTGGTACTTGTTTGCTTTACAACTTTGCTGTAGGCCTCTCTTTTTTTCTCTAGCAGGACACGCTCCGTTCTTGCCGCCAGCACTGCAGCTTCGGCTTCTGCCTTTGCTTGGATCATAAGGGTAACTTCTTTATAAGTGCTTTCTAGGGATTCTTTGAGTGCTTCGGTTTCCTTTCTTTTCTCCTCCCTTTCTTCTTGTCGGCGGGTCTCGTCTGATGCTTTTTCTGCTTGGAGATTTAGGGTCATTTCTGTCAGGTTTTTCTGCATTTGTGCAGCCTCTGCTAGCCACTTTGTTTGCTGCGAGACTTGTTCTTGTCTGTCTTCTTTCAAGGTTTTTATTTCATCACGCATCTGTGAGATCAGGTCTAGCAACTGGGTTCTGTCAGCGGTGGTATCGGCAGCGTCAGACTTTTCTTTGTGGAGAGCTTTAATTTCGGCTAAAATTTCAGAAATTGCAGATATTTTAAGCGAGATTTCAGGGTCCTTTGTGGCTGTGATCGCCTTATCGGTTCGTCTCTCTGATGTGCGTTGTGCTGACTTCCCACTTGGCTGCTTTGGTGCTACTGGAGGCCTGTGTGCCACGTATCTCTTTCTAGCTGTTTCGTGGGCAGTGTCTTCTTGCACTGCTGGAGATACGGACAGCCCATGTATCTCGCGCCGTGTGCACCGGAACAGTTGGAGCACTTGCGGTTGCGGTTTTTTGACATTAGTGTCAATTTTAGCCAGCGGGCACTCCTTAAATTCGTGGTTCCCAGAACAGTATCTGCACGATAGGCTGCTGCGGCACGACGAGGCTGTATGCCACGCCCTATTGCAGCGTGAGCACTGCATGATGTCTGGTGTTGTGGTCTCAGGTTGCCGCTGCTTTCGTGGGCGAGGGGGTCCTTGCGCCACTACCGAGGCGGTTTCAGGCGCCCCTGAAAGGGCGGCTCCCGGGGAGCGGCCCTCTGTGCTGGTGATCCTGGTGGGTACTAACAAGGGTACTAACAGGACGTTGAAACAGAGGAAGAAACCAACACAGAACTGGTAACTGGTGTCGTCAGCCGCTACAAGCTGCGGGATTTACTGAGGAGGGTATCTGACTACTTATGGACTAAACGGGTTCATTCTGCAATAAGAATAATATGTCGCCCTACTAATTAACTAGCTAAACTAAACTAACCAACCAACCAACAAACCAAACAAACAAATAAATAAATAACAAACAGCGCCAGAGCCAGGTATAAACTTACTAAGTTACAGTTTAGAACCTCACATCGGCTCTGTGGCTAAGTTGATGATAACGCTTCGTAATGCCGGTTTCGATCCCAGCTGCAGGCCATGCGCCTTGCGTTGGTTTCGACAGTGGTATCAAAGAAGCCGACCGTCCAGAGCGCAATGGCAAACTGTTGGACGTAAATTTACCTAGAAAAACCACACAACAGCCAGGGGCTGCTGGGGTTGGTTCTGCAACGTCCTGCAAAGGATACGCAACTAACCTTAGAACCTTACATTCTGCAGGTGCCTTTTCCACCAACGCAATTGTGTTTTAATTTATTTTAAATGCTATAATCTTTTAATTATTTTCAACCCCCCACCCCCGTCTAATTGTATTTCTGTGGGTGTGTGTGTGGGCGGGGGGGGGGGTATATTACAATTAAAAGAAATGAAGCCTTATTACAGGTTTTCGAAAATAGTCTTAAGACGAATCTTTAGACCTCCAAAGATGCAAACAGCGGGGATTTGGAAAGTGAGAAGCAACAACGAAATTCAAAGTCTGTTTAAATCACCCTTGATCACTGGCACCATGAGAGCTAATAGACTGAAATGGTTAGGGCATATTGAAAGAATGTCAGATGTCAGAGAGGTAAAAACTGCACACACAAGCAAGATGAATGGTCGTAGACCACAAGGCAAACCAAGAAGACGATGGAGAGATAATGTCCAGACAGATCCGCAAACACTTGGTGTCACCAATTGGAACGAGAAGGCCAGCCAGAGAGATGAATGGAGGCAAGCGATATCTGCAGCAGTGAACCTCAAGGGCTCGGAATGCTGAAGAAGAAGAAGAAGAAGAAGAAGAAGAAGAAGAAGAAGAAGAAGAAGAAGAAGAAGAAATTACCTAATGCTTAATGTGCTACCAGTGCCATACTTGGACATTATATCAAAGGCGGCTAACCTACGAAATAAGATGTCTGAGAAAAGCCGCAAACTTAACCATCCGAGACAAAGTTAGAATTAATATATCAGGCTGACTGTGAGAACAACAGCATGCAGCAAATTCACTGAATAACAGAAGATCAAATGGTTTGGTCATCTAGTAAGAATGCAGACAGAACAACTATCAACGCAGGTGCTACACATGAAAAGATCTGAAGTGAAAGCTAAAGGCCGCCCTAGAAGAATATGGACTGGTGACATTAAAAAACTTCACCATCGACACGGAAAGACAAAAGCCATTGCTGCCCATCAGGGAACGGATCACAAACGGTCCCCCATGATAATGATCTAACCTTATATTTATGCTAACTTGTAGGTTTTATAATACAATATATGTGATTTGGTAGACATTCTTTCTTATTTCTGTTATAAAAATTCGACAATGCTATAAACTAACTAATAACCAGCTAAAAATGTTATAGTCCGCTCTTGATTTTGTTAACTTATTCCCGGTTCTCAACACACACAAAACGAAACGTACGAAAACGAAAAGAGCGGCAAATTCTAGCCAACGGAAACGGAAAAGAGCTCTCCACTTCCGTCCCTTATTAGCAAAGTTCGCGGGCGATTATTTCCTGACTTGCCTGGACAGAAAGATGTTTGTGTCGGGCCTTGCCTTGGTCACATATGACTACAGCATACTTATTTAAAGTGAATGTATATTATATACACTATTTCATGTTTAATTTCAGTGATGTATGTATGGGAAGAATATGTCTACAGATGAGGTAGAAACTGTCTTTTTACTTTTTAGCATGGCTGGTCCTTTCCTACCGTCTGGTGCCTTCTAGTAATTTCCCCTGGTCTCTGGATAGTAAGACCGGATGCCCGTTTGTATTGTTGCGCACGCAAAAAAAAACCTTGGCAGTTTGGAATAAAAAAATTGTGAGTTAAAAATCTACCCAAAGTATTTCAGGATCCTCACCGGTGCTACAGAGTTCATGCACTGAGCTGAGATTCTTCAGACTCTGGCTTGAGTTAGAAGAACGGAGCACTTATGGGTTACCTTTTTGTGCAGTGATGTTGATCCGTTGAATAAACATAAAATAAAGACTACCATCCCCACAGTGTGCCTGTCAAACAGGACCACAAACATCTGAGCACACTCTGCAGACCTGCCCACTCGACCTACAACTTCTATAAGAAAATTGGCCTCAAGAGCAAAGTGTGCAGAAGAAGCTTTGGGGAACCATAAAGTAGCGACTACGGTGTACGGCAATTGGCGGCCTTTTCGGCAATTTCCGGAAACCGTTCGCAACTTGTTTCGGGAAATCTCGGCTGGTTTCCGGATGGGTCCAAATCTCTCATGAAATTTTGCCATTGGTGGGAATTTGGACCACTTATAAATAGCTGAAAACAGCAGGAGGGAACCCTATTAACAGCGCATGTCTACGACAGCCAGACGTCCTCTGTTTTTCTGTTAGTCATCAGTTTGATTGAAAATAGCGGTAAATTCGAGGTAGGCTTTAGGCTTTAACTGTTACTCGTCCTGGTAATGCTAGCTATAATTGAATTCTCCGTCCAATTTTACATTTGTGTATAAAATTTCTTTCTGAACGGTGGCTAGGTAGATGTACAGTGCCATTTTTCAGGCAATCGCTGGCTCAGCCAGTGGCTGTGTCTCATTGCCTGCCATCTTGTCCAATGACAGTCCAATGTCAACAAAGCCGATACAGAACTGCGCAGTAGGTTGCGCAGAAAAAAACTTCTTGTTCCTGGGTCACAAGTTTTAGCGGCTGTTTCTTACATCTCATCTCCACAAAAACCTACATATCTCAGCTCAGAAATGACATACAAGCCTAAATGAGGTACCATTGGAAAGAGATTGTTTACGGCTATCTAACTGTGCTGGTTTTATTGGTGTAGAGGGCATTTAAAAATTTTTACTGAAGTAGCTACATAAAGGACCCGTTACTGACATGCTAGTTCATAGAGGCAACCCACATGACAGTCTGATCTAAGCATACGAAACCAAACGCGAAGAAGGATATGAGTGATACAGGGAGTTGAACAGAAAATGTTAGCGTAATGGTTTGTTACCAGTACACATGAACTCACATTTGCCTGTACCCCCAGGTTGAAGATCACTGCTATAGGACAATATAACACTATCATCTGAGAAAATGAAAAAGTGTCAACAAATTATGTTCTTTATCTCTGTGATACATCTTTCATCTAATGATGTCCATGTGCGTGGATACTGAAACTTCTGTGATACATCTTTCATCTAATGATGTCCATGTGCGTGGATACTCAAACTTCTGTGATACATCTTTCATCTAATGATGTCTATGTGCGTGGATACTCAAACTTCTGTGCCAACTGCCTCTATTTGCCATCTTTGCAGATCTAACAGAGGTGACCCCTCAAAGTCGATCCATCTCCAGAAAGCCAGAGGGTACTTCTGATACTTCATCACATCTAATGGAGGTCTGGTACTTCATCACATCTAATGGAGGTCTGGTACTTCATCACATCTAATGGAGGTCTGGTACTTCATCACATCTAATGGAGGTCTGGTACTTCATCACATCTAATGGAAAGTTCTGGTACTTCATCCATCTAATGGAGGTCTGTACTTCACCACAACCTAGTGTTGGTGTGTGCAGTACTTGTGTGCTGTTTTTTGCCTTTCTGGGGGATTTGCTGTTACATTCGTAGGAAGCTCCCAATTTCTTAGACTCTTACGTTCACCAGCTTGGGTAGGCTGGTGGAAAGTTCTGGTTGTTCGTCCCTTCTGGACTGCAGTCCTATTCCCACACCTGAGTTTGTAATGTGTGTGCATCCGTTTGTGCAGATCTGACTCATTTGTGTGCAAAGACTGTTGGTTCCTTGCCTTTTCGCAGGCAGATGAGTATCTGACTTTTGACATTAGAGCCTATGTAGTCGACTCTTAGAGAGAGCTTTTGTGTAGGCAGTTTGTGTATTCTTGTTTTATATGCTGATAGGGCTAATCGCTGCAACGCCACACGTTTATTGTGAAGATTTTGTAATGTAACATGAAACTCCTTCTCTGCAAGTGGAATAGCTGTGTACAAAGTGACTGTTATATCAGAGGATATTGGTCAGTCAGGTGATATATCAGAGGGCCTTGACCAATCAGGCAGTCACTGCAACCTGACCAGACCAGCTAACTCTTGTTGTTCACACTTGAAGCTTCCAGACGCATTTTGTCCCATTCTCACTTAAGCTTACAGCTGCTATTGATTCCACTGCTTGCAGAGGACTAATTTATTTCATGACTGCTATTGTTTTACATTTTTATGGTATATTAAGATATTGTATAGGTCATTAGTTGGTTTATTACATGTTTTAGCGTTCATAATTTGAATTTGTTGAGTTTCTGTATAATAAGTGCTTAGAAGTCAGATTTCATATCCTAACCCCCCCCCCCCCCTCCGCCACACACACATATCCCCCCCCCCCCCCCTCAACATTCTGTGCCATAAGTAGAGTTTTTACTGCAACACACTACTAGACAATCAGATTCCTTTATCCTATTTGGTCCTCTCTGTGGTACCATGGTTTGCTTTCGCACTATTTTTTATCACGGAAAGTTGTTTTTGTTAGTAACTGTCAGTTTAAAAAAAGTTAGTTTAGAAGCTTTCGTAACCTTTTACTCGGCTGTCAGCGAAGAGTCGCAATGCAGCGGACATTGTCCCATTGTGGAGTGCCTGGAAATGAGATGTGCAACAAAAGAACAGCCAACTATATCATATGTATACCATCAACAACAAAAAATGACCGTTGAATCAATCAGGAAACCACCAGTCCCATCTCAAGACAACTATGTTATCATGGACAGATCAGAACAAGTCGTTATCTTTTGCCTCAGAACGTGTCAACGTAATCACATGTACACAGAATTCAACCTGTGGAAAGGTGCTCCAGACAGCAGAACATGTACTGCAGGACTTCACTGAAGAAGAATAACCTTTTAAATAACTTGTGTTGTACCCATAGTATTATTAGCTAGTGCAGCCCACTACTTAGTCTTTCTCTATTATTTTATGTTAAGGTAATAGATAATTTTAAGTTTTAATCATATTCACATGGAAAGGACCAGATCTTACATATTTACTAATAATTAATAATTTTTGTATCATACCTCTTACCAGGAGCCAGACAGCATGGAGGACGTACTCGGAGGTGGTACAGGAAGATGCAGCACTGAAGAGAAAGGTTAGACAGGCCCCCTACCTAGAAACTGGAGATGGTTGTTGAGGAGCACTACTATTGAGGATGAGAATTTGAACTTGGCCATAGGATGAAGACTGGTGAAGTTAACGGCCCTCTCCATGGACAAGGCTTTTAGGAATCTGTGTGAGAGACGATACAGTGTCTAGATGTTCCAAGGACATCAGGGAAACTATCCTGGCCACGTTAAAGAGGACAACTGAGGTGGAAGAGATGGTCAGGAAAATCAAGGACTCATATGAAGGGACTGGCCATGGACCTACCCCATGACATTATGATACATGTGGACATCAGCTGACCGGAAGTTAGTTTGATGGTAAAGAATGTGCCACTGATGGGAGACATTTAGAGGATAAAGAAAGACCCGAATAAGGAGAACCCAGGCACTGAGTTAAGAGAAGTGTCCGGCTGAATACCAACGATGGAAAGGCAACCATGCTGCTGAAAGTCAGATGCGGCAGAAAAGAAGTTCTAGAGCAGGTGATGCTACAGGGTAAGAGTGAGAATTGTGAAATGTTTGTCCCACTCTTGCCACATTGTGAAATGTTTGTCCCACCCTTGCCACATTGTGAAATGTTTGTCCCACCCTTGCCACATTGTGAAATGTTTGTCCCACTCTTGCCACATTGTGAAATGTTTGTCCCACCCTTGCCACATTGTGAAATGTTTGTCCCACCCTTGCCACATTGTGAAATGTTTGTCCCACCCTTTCCACATTGTGAAATGTTTGTCCCACCCTTGCCACATTGTGAAATGTTTGTCCCACTCTTGCCACATTGTGAAATGTTTGTCCCACCCTTGCCACATTGTGAAATGTTTGTCCCACCCTTGCCACATTGTGAAATGTTTGTCCCACCCTTGCCACATTGTGAAATGTTTGTCCCACCCTTGCCACATTGTGAAATGTTTGTCCCACTCTTGCCACATTGTGAAATGTTTGTCCCACCCATGCCGCATTGTGAAATGTTTGTCCTACCTTTGACACATTGTGAAATGTTTGTCCCACCCTTGACACATTGTGAAATGTTTGTCCCACTCTTGCCACATTGTGAAATGTTTGTCCTACCTTTGACACATTGTGAAATGTTTGTCCCACCCTTGACACATTGTGAAATGTTTATCCCACTCTTGCCACATTGTGAAATGTTTGTCCCACCCTTGCCACATTGTGAAATGTTTGCCCCACCCTTGCCACATTGTGAAATGTTTGTCCCACCCTTGCCACATTGTGAAATGTTTGTCCCACCCTTGCCACATTGTGAAATGTTTGTCCCACCCTTGCCACATTGTGAAATGTTTGTCCCACCCTTGCCACATTGTGAAATGTTTGTCCCACCCTTGCCACATTGTGAAATGTTTGTCCCACCTTTGCCACATTGTGAATGTTTGTCCCACCCTTGCCACATTGTGAAATGTTTGTCCCACCCTTGCCACATTGTGAAATGTTTGTCCCACCCTTGCCACATTGTGAAATGTTTGTCCCACCCTTGCCACATTGTGAAATGTTTGTCCCACCCTTGCCACATTGTGAAATGTTTGTCCCACCCTTGCCACATTGTGAAATGTTTGTCCCGCCCTTGCCAGATTATGAAATGTTTGTCCCGCCCTTGCCACATTGTGAAATGTTTGTCCCACCCTTGCCACATTGTGAAATGTTTGTCCCACTCTTGCCCACATTGCCACATTGTGAAATGTTTTTTTTCACCCTAGCCACAAATAGAACACTGTGTTTATGAATGAGCACCACCATTAAGCTGGACATTGTGAAAGCACTGACTACCATTATTGGTGCTGGTAAAGGAACAGCAAGGGAAGCGATGGAAGTAGCACTAGGCATCACACCACTCAACCTACGAAGGAAGCATCTAACCTTCGGCTAACAATGCCAGATACCCAGCATCAGATGCTTTCTAACCCAATATGAACCCTGAGCAACGGCAGAGAACATCAAAAGTAAGCTGGATGCATTCAATTTGAAAGCACTGAACTACCAGCGAGCATTAGTTTTTTCCCCAGATGCTGGAAAACTAAAGGACTCTTGACAGCAAGGGAAGCGATGGACAGTAGCACTAGCAGCATCACACCAAATCAACCTACGAAGGAAAAATGCAGGAAGATAACCTTCGAGGCTAAAAGGGAAGTTAATGGGCACCGAATATTCGCCCGGGGCCGAGTGGACCTAATAACATTCAGTATGCTTTCTAACCCGAATACTATTACCTTACACCCTAGGAGGTTGACTAATGGCTAGAGATTTCTTGGTTAAACCAGCGCTATCTGGGACGCTGCAATAAACGTCTGAACAGCTGGACAACCTTCAGTGAGGGAACTAGCTAGGGCTGACAACATGGAACATTTAGTTTGTCCCCCAGATCCCCCTATGGAAACTAGAATTACTCTGTGACCTGACAATGAGGCTGACCAAAAATTTCTTGAGGCCTCAGAGATGTCTAAAAATGCTTAAAATACCTGACAGTTTTGAAAGAGGCAACCAGAAGACAACTACTCAGAGAAATCATTTTTCAGCCAATAGATAAAAATGGAATCCAAAAGATCTGTGGAAGGAGGGATAGAGGAAGACGAGATAATATTCTACTCTTGATGGCATGGAGGTGTAGCACACAAACAAATGAGCTGAAGGAGATCGCAGATTGTGGGAAGGCATAATCGCCCATGTAGTCGGCAAAGCACCTGATGATTCACTATAATGGCCGGTTGGTCCATACAAATTCGGCCGGGAAAATCACTATTCGGTAAATTAACAGTTCATGCAGCAGTATGCACAGATGAGCTGATCAGCATTATAAAAGCACAAGAGATTGTAATCAATAAGCCACCAACTAGCTCAGTCTCTTACGAGATACACCTGGCGAAACTACTAGAGAACAAATTCAGGAACACTGGAGGACACAAGAGTACAATAAGGAGAATGAACCATGAGGAAAACCATCAGGAATATTGTTAGAAATATTGGTGACTGGGGGGGGGGGGGGGGGGTAAAACATAACATTTTTTCAGTCAGGCTGGCAGATGATGATGAATCTGTGATGCTAACATGACTCTGTGCCCTGAGATTAAAGCTTAGCACACTATGCTGTCTTCGGGGCCAAGCTATAACTAACTTCTCATGGGAAGAATTAGTAGAGGTACCCTGAAGGGGCTGCTGGAACAACTGAGCATGTATACAGTGATATCGACTGTGGTAAGATATAACATAACTCTCCATGACATTCACCTGCACGTTAGCTCATTCAGTCAGTCAAGTTTTAATTCTACAGCGTCAATTGGTTGCAATGGATCTTCAACACACTGTCGCTTGTCTTGTAGTTGTACATTCTCTCAGACTGTTGTTTGTCCATCTTTTGATGTTGTCCTCCCAGTGATATCGTTATCTACCTTTACTTCTCTTGCTATCGGCCTCTACCTCCAATTGCAATATAATTTTTTAAAGTGTTTTTTTTTTGTCTTTTAATGTGGCCAAAATATTTCAGTTGTCTACTTATTATTTATGTCAGTAATTCTCTTTTCATTCAGTCTTTCCAGAACCTGTGACTGTTTTTGTTTCCTTAAAGTACGACCTATTCTTCGGTGTATCCACATTTCTAGAGACACTTTATTAGAATCACCCAGGTCTGGAAATGAAACGCTCCATAATCTCAGATGAACCGGTGTGTCCTGCTGAAGGTGAAATGGCAGTCCTTCGTTAAATGGAATGGCTTTCATATTCTCATGCCTGGTTTGCCATTTTCTTAACAGCAGATAATTTCTTCTGGTAGGAGATTGATCATTTTTTCTAGGTTCTCTTGAAAATAAATGGTGCATAAATACTTCTTCCGACTGCCAAAGGGGTCTGCTGTCAGCGGTAAAGGGGTGTTTCCAATTTGGATGTATTATAAATAGTTGTCATGTTTATATATTTTTCTTTTTCCTTTGCAGATGTGTCTACGTGAAGAGATGGGATCAGGAAGATTTTGAGCTTGGTGATGCCCAGGTCTCTGTCTTGTCTTAGTTGAGTTGATGAGCTTATTTTTATATAGGTGACACTTTAACTGGTCAGGGAGTACCTTGCTGACATAGTATGCAAAAAGTTGCTTGATGTCACCTTAGACAAACATATCAGGAAGTTTCTTTTGTATGTCCACTACCAACAACTTCAAGACATCACCTTTGCTCTAGTGAGAGATGACTATTATGCCTCTGGAAAGTTAAGACAAAAGAACAAATGACTTGGATGCATGTTGTTTCCGGTTGTATTTCCTATGACAATGCTTGTATAGAAATAAACTTACTTACTTACTTACTTAGTCGCTCCTCTTCTACCTTGGGGTGTAGAGGTTTGCCAGAGAGATCGCCAGACGTTCTATCAGCAGTTTTCTTTCTGCTTTGTTCCATTCCACTTCTGTCAGTCAGGGACATGTTGTCTTCCCAGCGCACCCTTTCGCTCTGTCCCTGGTTCTTAGCCTCCCAGCTTGCCATGGTGGCCGATTTTCTCCCATTCTGCACACATGTCCAAACCATCGTAACTGTGACTGCCTCTCGGGTTAGTAAGGGCTGGGTATCAAGATCTTGACGTATTGTCTGATTGCGGAACAAACCTTTCTCAGATCTCATTTCCGAGGCCTGCAGCTGGCTTCTGTGAGCTTTGTCATTGCCCATGACTTGGATTGGTACATAGGAAACAGCCATTTTCGTCCTCTTGCCAATTTCTCTTTTGCTAAGAAACCCTCGTTTATGGCCTGGAAGAGTCTCCCAATAAGCTCAGTCTTAATGCCTCCATTTTGGTCTAATAAACTCCATTATTTGAACTGTTTAATAAATACTGACATCATGATATCTTATGAATCAACATTTTCAGTTTTGGAGACACCTTTCTTTTCATCTTCCTTCCAGACAAGTAAGTTGTACTGAAGGTGTGCCTCTGATGTGCTTATAGAAATAAACATATAATAAATATTAGAAAGGAACATTTTCAGTGTTTCCTTTATATGCATACAAGTTCTATGTGCTTGAAAGGAGCTTGTGTGTAGACTTCTTGCTTTCGGTCATTCATTTTTTATAAGTGCATTTCTTTTGCATATGAAAACTATTGTTATCTGATGCATTGTCTCTGTATTGTCGTGTGTGTGTGTAGACTTCTAGTCTGTATGTGTGCGTGTATTTTTCAGTTATCTGATGCATTGTCTCTGTATTGTCGTGTGTGTGTGTAGACTTCTAGTCTGTATGTGTGCGTGTGTCTGTATTTTTCAGTTATCTGATGCATTGTCTCTATTGTCGTGTGTGTGTGTGTTGACTTCTAGTCTGTATGTGTGCGTGTGTCTGTATTTTTCAGTTATCTGATGCATTGTCTCTGTATTGTCGTGTGTGTAGACTTCTAGTCTGTATGTGTGCGTGTGTCTGTATTTTTCAGAGATCGAAATGGGTGAATTTCCACCAGCAACAGTGTGATGTATCTAGGTGGCCATTTCAAAAATTATATATTTAAAGATAGATACACATACAAGAAAAGAGGAAAATATTTTTGCGGTCAAGGAGACATTTCAATGAAATAATTTGTATCTCTGTCCGGTTACATCCTTTTTTATATCTATGTCCAGACCTATAGCCAGTCTTTGATGGAGGCGAGATCTCATTAGGCACCGCCATCTCTGGTGCAGTTTATTAGCCACTCCCTTTTTGCCTTGTGACATGTTTACTATATTAACAGTATTGCCCATCCATCAATTACAAAATTTAACTAGTAAAAATGCCATCTTGTGACCAAAAACTGCCACCTTTAACTCATCCGGATACTCCTGAGTTAGCCGCAGGAGATTTCCCTGAAATGTGCAGAATGCTGGACCTGTGATTCCATGCGGATGAACTAATGTCATCCCCACAACCCAACCCTGGTTATGCCCTATAGGCCAACCACTCCCTCTTTAGACACTCAGTGTACGCTGTTGGCGTCTACTCCGCCCCATTTTTCGCTCCCTGCCCGCGAGTTGAAGATATATAGGCTGGTAGCTGACCGAGTCATTTTCTTGTACGAAGTTTTTTCACCAGGGACACAGATGTGTATCATTTATTCTGTGCATTAGAGTCCTATGCAGTCACTTCATAGTTAGAGCACATTTGTGTGCTGTGGTTGTCCTTTATGTGCTGATAAAGGCTAATTGCCGAAACGTTTGTTTGTTTATTGTGATCGATTTTGTAAAGCTAACATAAACTATTTGTTGTTTCTTACCAACCTTTTTCTCTTCCCTATAATTTTCTACTCCTTCTAAAAACTGTCATGGCATAGAAGATCATCTGTGTCAGAAATGTTTGACAGTACATGGCATAGACGTGATGGCATAGACTTGAAAAAAAAAGAAAGAAATCGAATGTGTTCAGGTGAAATGCACAGAAATCATTGTCTGTCTATAAACCAAAACAAGGCGTGCTTTTAGGGGCAAAGAAAAAGTAGTAGTGTCAAATCAGTTTATGTCCACTGTGGTTTTGATGACAGTCAGGACTCCACTCTTGGACACATTACTATTCTTAACAAAACATTACTATTCTTAACATCTTGAAGTTTGTCATTGCTTTCCTTTTTGGCAGTGACCGTAGCCATTATCTTGCCTACAGTCGGGGGACTTGAGTTGATGACAAACTACTTCTTCTTTGTTCTGCATAATCTTTTGGTTGTTTGTCCATTTGGGCTTTGTGACAGGACCTGAGTCTTATGTGTACATTCGTTTTACCAACTCATTTGTGTGCAGTTGGTTGTTAATACTGGGGCAGAAAAGCCACCCAATTAGTCGATTCCTACGACATGCTTTTTGGTTAAGCAGTGAAGCTATTATTGTTTTCCCAACAACGTGCCCCGGAACCCACACGGACTGACCATCTAATATCTGTCAGCTGCTCTTAAACTCAGTAAACACCACCTGCTGCCCTAGTTTCTCGTTACATTGATGGTTTGGGGGGGGGGGGGGGGGTTAAGTTGGCACACCGCCTAGCCCCAGGGTGTCCCGTAGCCTAGCGGAGGGAAAGAGGCGTTTATTTCTCCTTTGATGGAGGATACCAGTACTAAGTTTACAATTTGTAATCTCCGATACCAGTACTAAGTTTACAATTTGTAATCTCCTAATGTCAAACCAGTGTTGCTGTATAGAGCTGAGACACGGAGAACAATCACTAATACTATATCCTAATTGCTCTTCCTTTTTAGGATGAAATTTTATGTTCTTTGAAGCCATACTCTGGTTCTTGCCAGAAGCCGCAATATAGTCCGGAAATAAATTAGGCCTAAAGACTTGACGCGGTTTTTGGGACCTCTCCACGGTGATCCTCATCCACATGGTGGCACATCGTGTCATCGGGTGTTTATGAGAAAAAGTTCCAGAGAATCTAAAGGCGAAGAAAAGACGCTGGCGTTGGATATGAAACACATTGAGAAAACCTGAAAACAATGTAACTAGTATATCTTTGCACTGGAACCAACAGTTGTCTAGAAATAAAGGTTTTCTAACTGATGACGTGGAAAGGGGAACTAGAGAGTGAAGTTAAAGAGACATGGAGGACAAGACGTGAGCTGACAGTAACAGCAAATAATAGGGCGAGTTGGTTGAGGGCGTGTGCTCAACTAGGGGATAAAGGACAGAGGAAAAAGAAGTGGAGATAAGGTTGCATCTTTGTTTACCCGACTGTGATTATACCAGAAGAGACAGGTAGTTATACAACAGCCATTTCGCTGATTTTTTTTTTTCTTCTTCTTCTTCTTATTTTTTTCCCCCAAAGCATTGCCATGGGTCATTCTAGATAACAACCAAACAGAGAAGATCACAGATATCCCATCAAACTCTAAATCAGTTGTAATCGGAGCATCCGTAACGGCTAAATCAGCCTGGTGTAACCTGCAGTTCTGTGCGGCAGAGCCGTCTTAGCATCATTATGGACATGGGAAAACCAATCGACTGTGGCCACAACAACAACCACTCAACAGGAATGCATTTTGTTTAAATCTATGGCAAACCACTTGACACACATAGTTTAATCCCACGAGGACCGCATTACGAGCGACAAACATTCGAATGAAAATCAACCTGGCCCAATCTCAAACACCCCGTTCAACCCGTAGGTTATATTTAGGGCCCGTGACGACAGTCGGGGCGGGGCTAGAGTATATAGTAAGATATCCACTAGGACATCACATAGAGCAATAAACACCCGGTGACACAAAGTGCCACCATGAGGATGAGGATCACTTGAGGAGAGGTCCCGGAAACCGCGTTCGACCGTTAGGCTAAATTGTTGTCTCTGGCAACAGCCAGGGTAGGGCTTCAAAATAACTAAAAACTGCATCCCTCAAGGAAGGATGGCGAAAATTAGGGGCTAGAGGTCCTCGGGCCAGTGTCTAGCGGGTCCTTGCCTTAAGACAGAACTGCTGTGCCGGTAAAGAATATTGATGGGTGTCGCTGAAATGAGCCAGTGATTGTGGAGCAGAAAGACAGACCCCTGGGCACATACTACAGTACTGCCCTTACCTCTCCCAACAAAGACTGTGGGTATGGCCCAAGGGGGCCACATTGCGGGAGAAGCTATGGGGGACCGGTGGCGACCTTAAACGCACAATCCTATTTGTGACCCAGACGGGACTCAATGTTTAGCATGACTGATGTCGAACGCAGAAGAAAAAGAAGAAGAGCGAGTGAGTTTTGTATGTAAACTGTCTTGAACTTAGCTTGTTGACGTTGTGGCAATTAAAGTAAACTGAGTATGTAAGTGTGTGTGTGAGCGCACGTGAATGAGGGGGTGACACTATGCCAGGTCACCGACCCAACTGTGGCCGCCTTTAAAGTACGAACTTTTTTTCTTTCTTTCTAATTCGTTTATTGGTTGAAAACATGGTTTACAATACCTCACATACATTTAAAAATAGACTAAAAGAGTAAAAAAAAGAGTTATGCCTGGTACCTATATTCCATTAACATTTGGAAGAGAGTAGAACAGAGCAGAAGACAGAAAAAGATAGGGGGTAAGTATTTATGTTTATTTGGTGATGGTAGCCTGTTATGTTGGTGGTGATGGTAGCCTGTTATGTTGGTGGTGATGGTAGCCTGTTATGTTGGTGGTGATGGTAGCCTGTTATGTTGGTGGTGATGGTAGCCTGTTATGTTGGTGGTGTAGCCGGTGGTGATGGTAGCCTGTTGGTGGTGGTGATGGTATGTTATGTGGTGATGGTAGCCTGTTATGTTGGTGGTGATGGTAGCCTGTTATGTTGGTGGTGATGGTAGCCTGTTATGTTGGTGGTGATGGTAGCCTGTTATGTTGGTGGTGATGGTACCCTGTTATGTTGGTGGTGTTGGTACCCTGTTATGTTGGTGGTGTTGGTACCCTGTTATGTTGGTGGTGTTGGTACCCTGTTATGTTGGTGGTGATGGTAGCCTGTTATGTTGGTGGTGATGTTGGTGGTGGTGATGGTAGCCTGTTATGTTGGTGGTGATGGTACCCTGTTATGTTGGTGGTGATGGTAGCCTGTTATGTTGGTGGTGATGGTAGCCTGTTATGTTGGTGGTGATGGTAGCCTGTTATGTTGGTGGTGATGGTAGCCTGTTATGTTGGTGGTGATGGTAGCCTGTTATGTTGGTGGTGATGGTAGCCTGTTATGTTGGTGGTGATGGTAGCCTGTTATGTTGGTGGTGATGGTAGCCTGTTATGTTGGTGGTGGTATGTTGGTATGTTGGTGGTGATGGTACCCTGTTATGTTGGTGGTGATGGTAGCCTGTTATGTTGGTGGTGATGGTACCCTGTTATGTTGGTGGTGATGGTACCCTGTTATGTTGGTGGTGATGGTACC
Source organism: Candidula unifasciata (assembly GCA_905116865.2). NCBI lineage: Eukaryota > Metazoa > Mollusca > Gastropoda > Stylommatophora > Geomitridae > Candidula > Candidula unifasciata. The sequence continues at coordinate 65,443 of CAJHNH020000936.1, read as the reverse complement.
CTGTTATGTTGGTGGTGATGGTAGCCTGTTATGTTGGTGGTGATGGTAGCCTGTTATGTTGGTGGTGATGGTAGCCTGTTATGTTGGTGGTGATGGTAGCCTGTTATGTTGGTGGTGATGGTAGCCTGTTATGTGGTGGTGATGGTAGCCTGTTATGTTGGTGGTGATGGTAGCCTGTTATGTTGGTGGTGATGGTAGCCTGTTATGTTGGTGGTGATGATGATATGATTACATCATATATACATTTTTTAAGACTTTAGAAAAACTAATTAAGGATGGTGATAATGATGCATTTTTGAACGGACCCCTCTCTCTTTTTTAACCCCCCCCCCCCCTTTCAGGGATATAGCACAAGCGATAAACACCTGGTGACACAAAGTGACACTAGGCGGATGAGGATCACCCTTGGAGAGGTCACAAAAACCCTTTTCAGCAGTTAGGCCATTATTATGGCCCGGCTATATCCAGAGCACCCTGCAAAAGCACCAGGTGACACAAAGTGCCACTATGCGGTTGAGGATCACCCGTGGAGAGGTCACAGAAACCCCTTTCAGCCGTTTAGGCCATATTTATGGCTCGGCTATATTCAGAGCACCCGGCAAAAGCCAGGGTGGGGCTTCAAATAATGCAAAATTGCATAATACATGGGGATGACCAACTGCATAAAAACTGACATCACAACTCACCAGCAACTGACAGAGAAGAGGAAAAGGGAGGAAGCAAAAGAGCGGTGAGGGCAGGGGAGAAGGTTGGGGACTATTCATTTTTTATGCTGGGAATCTTTTTTTTTTTTAAATGTTACAATTAAAATCTTTCCCGTTTTCGAGCTTCTCTTTCTCAATTACATCGTGTGATGTAATGTTACGTTACTGGGGCACCCTGTGGTCTGCTTATACTCGCTATCACCTTTCAGTTTATAACTGTCAGTTCGCGGGGATGTGTGATCTTCTCTACGACTGACCGTCTTTAGTCGCCGGTCAGGCTGACAATCTCGATTAAGGGGCGACTCTTGCTGAAGGTAGACAGCCAACTGTTCACAAGTCCGCGCGATGAAAGTTTTATTACTCTGCTAACAGAGTTTGCTTCGCTGGTTCAAAGTTTGAACCTAAGCTTGATAATGATTACCTAATCTGGCAAATTGTGTTCCAGGGGAAATAACTGTGACAAATGATACATGAAAGTGAAGAAAGCTGCCTGTTTGGACATCAACCTGGAGTTTACAATAATTGTATTCATTATTATATATTATACCATGCATCTATTGTTTGTGTCTTTTTCGTTCATATTCACAAAGGGTGAACACCGCTTTGTTATTCTGATTTTTCTGAGGCCATAAAGACTGGCGAACAAAATCAGCCAGAAGGTTTAGCGTACTACATGAGAACAACAGGCTACAAGGTAAAAGAGGCTGACCAAGAAATGCATAGGTAGAGGGAGTAAACAACACACTACAGAAACACCGTATGACATTAACACAATTTACGCAACTATCAGAAGAGAGGAAACTACATTTAACTTCGACACTTTACGGCAAAAACAGTAGGACTGACTGACTTTCTACCCCACCAGGACATCACACAAGCGATAAACACCCGATGACACAAAGTGTCACCATGTGGGTGAGGATCGCCGTGGAGAGGTCCCAGAAACCGCGTTCAGACATTTGGCCATATGTATGACCTGCCTATATTGCGACCCCTGGCAAAAGCCAGAGTAGGGCTTCAAATGACAAAAAATTTTCGTCCTAAAAAAGACGAAACTAGCTAATATACTAAAAAACAGTAGGACAGTAGGACAAAAGAAAAGGATAAAGAGTGGTACTTGTCTGAAGCAAGTTGGGGAACTTAAATATCTAAGAAGTACATTCTCAGAGGATGAAAGAACACATCATGAAAAAGAAACAAAATGGCAACGAGCCGGTGCACTTATATACCAACTAATAACGTTATTAAGACTCCAAACATAAGGATGAGCGCCAAGAAACAGATTATAAACAGCATATTCATTCCAACACTGTGCAGTTAGTGCCAGACTTTGTCATTATGAAAGGAAAATTAACACCAGTCAAATTAAATGCAGGAGAAAACCGCCAACTTAATTAACCATTCAAGAAACGTGAGAATTGATTCTTTCAGGCAGACTGCGAGAATAAAACCATGCACCATATTAATTGAGGAACAAGATCAAATAGTTGGATCATCTTATCAGAATGCTGTCACGGGAAATATCAACAGGGGCACTACGCATGCAAAGATTTAAGGGACCGAAAAAAGATCGCGTTGGGAGATAATTTAATTGATGACATTAAAGACCTTCTACATTGACAGGCAATTTAAAAAAAAAAAACATTGCTACCCACGCGGTCCGAAGGCTGTGAGTTTAGATCACAATAGGAAAAGTGGGAATTGTTAAGGATGATCACAAAGGCTAGCTTACCTGCCCGGGATAGTAAAACTAGGACAGCCGCCGCATGTTATGTCATCGCCGTTTCCCAGTTCAAAGAGCCACGGTATCTCATGGCGTCGCCACTAATCAGTTCAGGGTGCCGCGACGTATTATGTCATCGACCCATCCCTAGGTCAGGGAGTTGCGGTGATGTTTCTACAGGCCCAGGCAATTTGTGGCGAAGGCGTAATCAAAATGTAAGAACACCGCCCCCAAACAGGACACAGTCGTGGCAACGAACAAACAAAACTCACACATACTGGAAATAATGACACAGTTAATTAGGAATACCACAAGAAAAATCATCACACCACACCTCTAGAATATAGGACATTAGCGTGTTAGGATTAGTGTTAACTGAACTAACCGTACCCCCCCCCTCCCAACAATACCCACCTACCGTCTGACTGGAAGATTGCATAATTCTTCAGACGTAGATGCGTTCCCTGGTCCAGCTGTTAAGCTAACGATAAATTCCACCGAGATAAACTATTGGTTCGTCAGACACTTTAATCGCTACTAGAAAGATTGCCCCGGTTAGCTGTTTACTGTTTACATGTAGTAGTTCAAATATTGCCATTTTTTAATTTTCGAAATCAGGTTAGATTTTTTCTGTTGGCACAGTATGAGAGTAAATAGAATTTGCTCTCTGCCTTTCCATTGCAACATGTCAGTTGCCCGTTCTGTCTCTAGACAGGAGTATTTTGCTCCGCCCTCTCAAACATTTGACTATCTCTGTCCTTATGTCAGTCAGGTCACATGCATCCGTAAATGTTTCTACCCTCTTGGTTTCATTGTCCAAGTTCCGCCTTTGTGATTACGAGTATGCTGTAATATTATTCGGTAGGTTCCGTGTATCCCATTTATCTGCGAAATTCGCCTGCTTGGACAACGGGACTCGATATCCTGTTTGAACTCTGGACTTCAAAGTTGTCGGCTCGTCCGAGAATGCCCGCTACGTCTCAGCTCTAACCCGTGGTAACTAGCCACCTGCCTGTCCGCAAGCTCAGATGGTCACGTCTTCTGTCCGTCTGACTGGAAGATTGCATAATTCTTCAGACGTAGATGCGTTCCCTGGTCCAGCTGTTAAGCTAACGATAAATTTCACCGAGATAAACTATTGGTTCGTCAGACACTTTGATCGCTGCTAGGAAGATTGCCCCGGTTAGCTGTTCAGTTACCTCATTATGTTTCACTTTGTAAAGTTTTCTGTTGGGTTTGTGTACTTTCTAAGGAATTCTGGACTTACGGTAGAAGTGGAAACTGATGATGATGGCCTAAATGATTATTAGTACGTATTCCACTTTAGTTGTTTTGTTATATATTTTTTATAACCTCTTGAGGCTCTGAAAGGGATGTTTTTGTCAGTAAATAATTTGGGACCGGTATTCGGAAAAGTGCCCTTTTTTGTTTTTGAAAATCAAAGCAATATTTTCCCATTGTGAATCTGAACAAAGGAGACACAAACGAAAGATTTCACACAATTTATTGCCTGACAAATTCCCTGTATCTGGTCAGGTGCATACTGCAGAACATGGTTTGCTTTATTATAATCACTAAAATCACTTGTTACTGAAGTTTGCACCTAACGAGACACTACGAAATATGTCAGGCAATAAATTGTGCAATCTATCGTTTGTGTCTGCTTTGTTCAAATTTCTTGTTGTGGTTATTCATAGGTAATAATACATAATAAAGTCGAAAGTAAAAAATCATGAACTAAACGGAAGCTGGAAGTAGCTCTCCACTTCCGTTGCTAGCGACCGTGGCCATTTTCTTTTCCGTTTACGGACGAGATTCAAGTGAAGACTATCCTTGAGCTCTATGCTTTTTTTTTGGCCACAGTTATTTCATTGAATTCTTAAACCCAGGACTTTAAATGAGGTAGGCGTTAACTACAACAGTCTAGTGAGATGAGTTAAGTGTGTTTGTGTGCTAGAATAATAATAATAAAAAATTTTCTACTGGAGAAGGCAACAAGCTGAGTTCTGACTGATTCATAGTGACCGAAATAGAGGCATGAAAGAGGCACCGTTGGAAAGGGTTTTTCAATACGAATGCAGCTGTACTTGTTTTATAAGGAAAAAACGATTTTGAAAATTTGACTGAAGTTGCTACGACATTTATCATCACATCGTATGATGGTCACGATGGTGAACTGCAGATTGATTTAACTTCAGCTTTATCATGGGACGTCTGTATAATTATAAGTTATGGTCATTGTGCGTCCAAATTTTCACCCAGGAAGTCCTGTCTGTGGTCTGGCCGTCCCGTATTCCAAAAATATAAATAATTTATTAAATGTATAATTGTAAATAATAATATTATTAATTAGTACAGATGTTTTACATATACTTGCGTCCTAAAGTCATGTCGATTGCAGTTTTTGTTTGATGTTTTAAAGCCCCACCATGGCTGTTGCCAGGTTCCCTAGTATAACCCAACCTATGGGTTGAATGGGCTTTCTGTGACCTATCAAGAGCCAGGTGATTCTCATCCAAATGTTAACACTTTATGTCAGTCACTAGGTGTTTTTGCTAAGTGTGATGTCCTGGTGGGGTTGAACATTAACATCATCATTGTTTTAGATATTGGGTTATTACTTATGAAGCTATCACTCACAGCTAGACAGATTAATCCACTAAAACCTCAATGAAGCCTGTAAATCAATTTCAAGCAGGAGATATTAACCCTACCAGATCTGAGACCCTGAACCTAACTGCCCCTATACCTGAGCTCCTGGACGTTAACGCGAAAAAACCAACATGAAATAAAAAAAATTTGGTTACATGCAAACAAGTGGCTAGAATAAGATAAAACTTGGAGACATTGTAGAAAATAGGCTTACCTTTTATCTAGTGCCAATATTCCACCTTTGTGTGCCAATCCACTCAGGAGGATCAGCCTTGTTTTACAAAGTGAACACCAGATGTTGCTGTTTGAGGGACACGCTCCCTTCTACTTTCGATCTAGTTCTGTATTTTTAGTTTTAAAGATTCCCCTCATCATTCGAGCTCTCACTGACTGTCACTTCAACTGTGAATGTATTCATCATGAAATTATGACTCCGCAGAGTCTGAATAAACCAAAGTTATCAATCACTTGTTGGACTGTGAAAAGCCTAGACCTACTTAACTTTCCTGTTAAAGTGCTTGGTTTATCAGCCGCTCGTTTCATTGTGAATTTTTGTGTGTAAATTTAATCCGAACATATTCAAAAGTACTTGAGACAAGAACAAAACATATTGTAGAGATACAGCTGAGTAAAGCTCAGTTTGGATTTAGGAAAGGAAAAAGTTTTCACCCTAAGACAACTTAGTGAAAAGGCAATAGAATATAACAAACAACTCAATATAGTATTCATTGACCAAGAAAAAGCCTTTGACAGGGTAGACAGGAACAAACTATGGAATATATTGAACAACTATGGAGTACAGGGTCAGCTATTAGACAACATCAGATCTCTGTACCAAACAAGCTCAAGCGTAGTTAGAACAAATGTTGGTGTGACAGACGAATTCATACTAAGAACAGGAGTAAGACAGGGTTGTGTACTATCACCACTACTATTCAATATATACATGGACAGAATAACAACAGCAGCAAACCATGTAATGATAAGCGAACTGTTAACTACACCAAGCAGTGAGACAGAGTTAGTTGAAAGAGATCATTATAATGAAAACATACACGCCGATCCTGATGAAGTATATCCCCAACTGAACGAAATACTTTTCGCAGACGACCAAAGCCTAATACATGAAAACAAAAAAGAACTTCAAATCCACGTAAATGCGCTATACACAGTCTGCAATGAATATAACATGAAGATCAGCATCACCAAAACAGAAATTCTGAAAATAAGTAGAACACCTAATATACTAACTATTCAAGTTAACAACGAACAACTCAAACAAGCTCAGCAATTTAAATACTTGGGGAATATCTTCACAGATGATGGAAGAATTGATAGGGAACTTGAGGCAAGATGTCAAAAGGCGAACGCAGTAACTTACCAACTCTCCCTACTGCTAAAACACCCAAGCATCACTATGGCACTAAAACGACAACTGATAAATTGCATGTTTATACCAACCCTCTGCTACCAATGCCAAACCTGGTCCCTAACAAGAGCACAGGAGAAAAAGATCACGACGTGCGAAATGAGATGCTTACGTAAGGCTGCAAATGTCACAAGGAGAGACAGAGTTCGAAACGAGAACATTAGATCAATTGTAGGAACCACACCATGCCTGCAATACATAAAGAAGCAACAAATAGAGTGGTTTGGCCACTTGATGCGAATGCAAACCGACCAACTGCCTCTACGAGCATACAACAAACAGCACTACTGCCCTAGAGCAAGCGGCAGACCGAGAGTACGATGGATAGACAATATATCAGAGATCCTGAGGCAACACGGACTAACAACATGTGCAACACACCTGGCCCAGGATAGAAAACTGCGACTCCCTACTACGCTGTGAGGCAATTGTGGATAAGACAAGACACATATGGGCAGACATCTGGAAAGACTATCCACAAGATCTGATTATGATTGGCTAATTATTTTTAGCCTGTGACACATCTTTTTCACGTACTACGCAAATTACTGAAAATTAGAGACAGCGGTATAGCCTCAGGTTAAAAAAATCCAGAAAAATCGGGTCAGCTGTCTGGTAGGGTTAACCTGTTAGTATAGAGGATACCACCATAGACAAATAGGCAAGCTGACAAAAGATGAATTATGAGTTACGCCCCAGTAAAATGTAGAGTTAAAATGACAAAATGTTTGCATGTTATGGCAGTGACTACTTTGTTTTCTAACGAATCCCTTAGCAACTAGATATATATATATATATATAATATATATCACTGCAGTCAGGTGTGATTTCATACTGTTGTGTGTTTATAACCCACCATGAGTGAGAGGTATATAAAGTAAAAATATTATGCAGCGTCTGAAAGATTTGATGGGAATTATCATTATCATTAACTTAAAAATCAACATTGAAAGATATCTAGATGATAGTGTTTAGCGGATTTAGTAATAATTAAGTGTGAAACTAGGCTTAGGATTAAATAAAATTGTTAAAACTTTTGAAGAAAGGTATGCGTGCAAATGGGAGAATTCTTAAGTAAGTAAATTGATACAACTATCTTGGAACAGTAGTAACATATGATACCTTGCAGAAGATGGATGAATCACCATGGCAAAAGTTACCTTTGGCAAGGTGCAACAGATTCTCACCTATAAGATGTCATCTGCTGTGTGAAGAAAAGTTAAGGCGCTGTGTAGAACTTGTGGTATTATGTGCACATGGAGCAAGAGGAAGGCAAAGAGACAAATTCCCCGATGGGGATAGCAAAAAACATTGAACTGATCCATGGTTTTAGTGATCATGTGAGATGGCCATCCCTGACAGCCTATGCTTATCGGTGCAGCGCTGAGTGATGTTTTCTTCTTTATCGTTCCAAACCTTTGAGGTTCATTACTGCAGATATCACCCACCTCCATTCATTTCTCTGGTTGGCCTTCTCTTTCCAGTTGGTGACACCAAGTGTTTGCAGGTCTGTCTGGACATTATCTCTCCGTCTTCCTGGTCTGTCTCATGGGCTATGACCATTCAATTTCCTTGAGTTTAGTTCTTACCTCTCTGCCATTTGATATTATCTCAATATTCTCAAGCTATTTTAGTCTATTAGATCTATGATGCCAGTGATCATTGGTGATTTAACACTTTGCTGAACATTGAATTTTCGGCCATATCCCCTGGTGACCAACTTCGACTATCGTCAAATTCACAAAATGTAGACTGCTGACCGACATCACTACTGATAGTTTTTAAATTGAACTGCATCCATGTGTTTTTTATTATTTCAAGATGGCTGCGCGCCCATGGTCAATACTGATTTGAGTTTTTTTTAATGGAAAACAAGAATAGACCCACTGCCTACCCAAAAGCATGTCGTAAGAGCTAACTAATTGGGAGATCCCTTCAAAGTCAGAATGCATCTGCCTGAGAGGCAAAGAACCAGCAGTCTGCATACAAATCTTCTTTTTCGTGTTTACCTGCTGTAAACTCTGGCAGAAAGTTCTGGTTGTTCATCCATTTTCTGACTGCAGTCCTGTTCTAGAACCTGAGTGTTGCGTGTGCATCAGTTTTATAGATCTGACTTATTTTGTATGCAGACTGTTGGTTCCTTGCCTCTCAGGCATATGCACTCCGACTTCAAAGAAAGCTCCCAATAAGTCAAATTTTACGACATGCTTTTGGGTAGGCAGTGGTTCTATTCTTGTTTTTCCTGTAATAGGGCCCCAGAACCCACACGGAAAGAATGCATACAAATGAGTCAGATGTGTAAAATGGATGCACACACAACACTTAATTTATGGAACAGGCTGCAGTCCAGAAGTGGACGAACAACCAGAACTTTTCACTGTTTACAGCTAGTGAACGCAAAGAAGAAGAAGATTACCGACGCATATTCAGCCTTTTTTATCATGTCTGACAGCAAAAACCAGACCAGTAGTAATGGTTATTTTGAATCTGCCAGCGAATTTAGCACTGAAAACAATAATTCCTGGATAAGTAGAGATTCACCTGTAAAAGTAATCGTCATATCGCAACTGAAAGTAGTGACAACAATGATAGACTTGTCGACGAAGTTGATATAGGCGCATCTGAAAAAAAAGCAGTGGGCATGGCACAATAGACCAGAACATTTCTTAGCTGAAAATGCTGTTCGTAAAGTAGAAAGGCTGCTCAAAACAGCTAAACACAGATATAAACCGGCAGAAATGTAATTTCTTCAGTAAGTTACAGAATAATATAAAGAATAGAGTATGAGAGTAGAAGGCCAAGTGACAGACAGTGGTTCGGCTTTTGTTGCAGTTAGGATTGACCTCAGTTATAAGCTTAAATGTATGAGTACCTACTGAATTGCGCACTTAGGCTCCAGCTCAGTCAGCTTTGCAGCAATCATCGTTTTGCCGAAGGTTGCATTGTGGAGAAAGTGTCTTTAATGTAAAAAAAAAAAGCCCGTTGACAACTTTCAAATTGCAATCTTCTGCAGGTAGGCTTTGTTGACTGCTCCAGCTGCTGGATACCAAACCCCACTGATATCCAGCAAACCACAGAAATCATCCCATTGCTGGCCACAAGTGTTAGTTGAATGTTGGAGCTGGTCGGGTAAGTTTTTAGCAGCTATTTTTATGCAGAACATGGGTGCGTGTGTGGCACTTTCTCTGAGACTACAGCGGGTGAGTTATTTTCGATTGTTTGTTTTCGGCTAGCTGACTGTTAAAATTTACTTGCTGAGTTATTATCAGCGTAATTATAAGACTGAAATATGTGCAGTTTCATGCGTGTAATTGTTCCTATTGCACATAAGAATACCTTAAAGTTCAAGAAATCAATTGTCAATTCGGGGTCATTGACAGTTTTC
>CAJHNH020000936.1:0-31137 GCA_905116865.2 Candidula unifasciata | reverse complement strand
GGACACATCCTCTAATGATGAAATTGCCTCAGAAGAGTTGCAGGAGTATCAAGAGACAGAAAAACGAAATCAGACAAGTTCTAGGAAAAAAAACCAGTCTTACAGGTCATTAAAGAACAACAAATGAAGTGGTTTGGACAACTAACAAGAATGCCCTGGTACTATCTGCCACAGCGAGCCATACTAAAATATTATAATGGGTATAGAGCGTGTGGAAGACCTTGGAAAATATGGAGGTTGATGGCATTAAGAACAGCCTTACAGAAATGAACATCAGTCTTAATATTGCTCTTGATAGAGCTCATCAATGAATGTTACATCTTCCCCCAACACCAAGATGAGGTACAAGGTGGAAGAGAAGAAGTAGAAGAACATTATAATTTGCATCAAACATATCAATGCTTCAAAAATTTCCTTGTAGAATCAGACAAAGTACCTTAGTATGGGACTGTGTTCTTTTTTCTTAAAGTGATGGATCCTGATGCTTGTTTAATATAAGGCTTGTGTGTTGTCATGTGGGTTTGTAGACATACTGAGCATGATAAACAGACAAAGGTTATGATCAGGTAGACAACAGTTTGGAGAAAACTACAAGACCGAGAGCTATTGACCAAAAAGTCTGACCAGCTGCATCTGCAAACTAATGGAAAGACTGATCAACAACAAGTGGTAACTTGAAATAATAGGAATTTTGATGGATGAACAGTGTGGGTTTAGAAATGGCAGATCAACTGAGGACCAAGTGACATATAAAGCACAGATGACAGAAGAAGGCTATGAAGTAATCTACAGAAGTAGTATGTACTGAAATGGGGACAAGTTTTTGATAAAGTCTGGACTAGAGGTTTGTATTAGGGGAGAAAAAAAAAACAATATCCGTTTATGACAATGGGTCAAACAATACTTGTATTATAGACAAACAGTTGTAAACTCACAGGGAATCAAAAGCAAAGCTGCAGCAATAAAGCAAGGTGAACCTCAGAGAGGAGTTTTTCCCAATTCTTTTTCTGATCGATATAAATGATATGCAAGTATTGATTCCCGTCAAAAAGTTTCCCTGTGTTGATGACATAGCACTCCTTTGTTTAGATCAAACCCTTGCAAATTGCCAGATAAGACTACAGTCAAAACATTCTGACAGATTGGAACAAAGGTCACAAAACGGCAACCCTTCCAAATAACCTCTTCATAAAAATAATATTCACCTACTCCACACAGACAACAGTCAATGTACCTAGGGAATAAAAGACATACCCTGCAAACAAAAAGAAAATGAACCCAATTACTGATGTGTCACCTCTGACCCAAGGTTAACATGGAAGTCATAAGTTAACAAAAACCCTAGAGGACTGCACTGATCAAAAAGCGAGGAGGAACGAGGGTGGGGGGGGGGGGGGCCTTCTATGAAATACTCAAGACAACTGAATATGTCTGCCCAGTGACAGAATATGGTATATCAGCACAGGAAAAAACGTGTAATTTCCAGAAAATATCAAAAGTAAAAATAAAAGACCTTGAAAGCTTTGAGCTACGACCGGCAGCCTATGCTCAACATCACTTGTAGCCAAATGATTACACACAAACTGCGTTTTTACTTCTTGATTCAAATATAAAGTTGCCCACTTACCCTGAATGCCCTTTAAGTATTTGCACAAATCAGAGACATGACAGATGATATCCTGATCAAAGTAGCGCTGACATCCTTAGAAATGCAGGCATTCAACAATTAACTGTTACATCAAAACTATCCCCAAAACAGAAGGATTGGGTGTTGCTATTTCAGCAATGTTGTCAACATTCTTATTTTTTGAATCATTAATGTGCCTATTTGGTTGCCTTATTGTATGTCTGTGGTGCAGGTGTTACTTACTATTCATATGTACATGATTGATACTGTGGGTGACTACACTAACCACAAATTATAAAACATATTATAAACAATACTTTACATTAAAGTGCATATAAAGCAATCTTCACATGAAAGAATAGTGCATAGAATGAATGATGCATAAGTCAGAAAGAAAAATATAGAAAATGGAGACAGATAATTTTCTTCCTTGAAAAATACAAATTTTTATTATTATCAATGTTTTATTTGAATTGGTGAAGAGGGGGAGTTGATTTACTTATATCAAGTGGTGGGGGTGGAAGGAATGTTCGAGGAATGTGTTGGTTACATAAAAATGACAGCTGTGATGATTATGTGTTCTGGCAATTTTGATAGTATAATTTACCGGATCTCACTGCCAGTCTGATCTTTCCTTAATGCTTTATGAAAGTGCCAGCTTTGTTTTGTTGTTTGTTAAAAAGGTTTTTCTTTTTGCTACAAAGACATTTATTGTGTGGTTGATCCTGATCAGTGTATACGTAATAAAACTGATGGTGATGATCGTATGGCTAATATGTGACTAAACATTTGTGTAACCATGATGATCTGCTTAAACACACACTCTCTTTTGCCTTGTAGAATCAGACAAAGTACCTTAGTATGGGACGTGTTCTTTTTTCTTGAAGTGATGGATCCTGATGCTTGTTTAATATAAAGCTTGTGTGTTGTCATGTGGGTTTGTAGTTATGTCTGCTAAATGTTTAATTCTAAGTGCCTGTATCTAGGTATCCAAGTCCTTTAAGTTGACTCCACCTTCCTTCCTGTCTTCTATGAGAGTCCTGTGCTGAAGGGAATAAACAGTGTGTCTAAAGGTGAACTGCCTTAAATGTCTGCTCATTTCTCAGTTGAACTATTTTGGTGGATACACTATGTGGCCAAGTATATGATTTTAGACATTATGTTGGGCTTTGATATGATACTTCATCCAAATATTGCAGATATTTTGTATTTGTATGTGTGTAGCATTTCTTTTGTTTACTGTGTCAGTCTTTCTGACGAGTATGTGCACCAATGCCGCAGAGCATTCCAGGAGTAGAGGGGAAAAAAGCAGCAGATGTTTGTGTTCTCCTGGGGTGGCTTGGAAATGTGATCCAACAGATTTGTATGGAGTCTCAGCTAATTTCACACACAAAATTCTGAACATTTAAACAAGTTACCATTTACATCTGAAGAACCTCTTGATGTAGAAGAGGCTGGGCTGGCCAGGGGTCCTCAGAGTGAAAGTTCCTCAGGCAGTCTATTGTCTGTTTGCTCAGTTATACCGTTTACTGGATGTTTTCCATGAAATTGTTCAGTTCTTCATCTTTGCGTTGTCTCTGTCTGAAGTGCTAGGGGATGTTGGTGAGTCTTTACTAGTGGTATTGGGGAACTGTCAATGGTAATTTTATCTGTCTCTGTGCAACTGAACTCTGTGCCAGTGTTTATTAGTTTCAGAGATTTTTAAGTGATACTTCTTCTCTGGTCTCATAACTGCTTTCATTTCTTTTATTTTTTAACTCTGGGGCCTAAGAGAATATTACTAAACTTCAGGCTCAATATGGAGGATGGGCATCGCAGACTGTTTAGCTTCGAAGTTATTTGTGCTTCTGATAGTGCTCTGCTGATGCAATTTCCACATATGGTTTCATATTGGTGCAGCACTGTGAGCTGTTTTTCTTGTAGAATACCTTTCATTATGTAAGTTTTTGGTTAAGAACTGATCTTTCATTATCCATGTTTGTTTTTTCTTCAGTGGTAGTCATTCTAAAATAATTGTTAAAAATGTTAAAGCCTGCTCCTCCACCACCGACGATTTGTCACTTTTGGCATCATACAGTACGGTTACTTCCAGCTTTATATGATAGGATCTAATCCATGGACACTTTTAAAGATGTCTGTTGATAACGCAGCATTTTTTTATCTTTATTTTATGATCGATAGATAACAAAGACTGTCAGTTGAACAAGCAATTGTAAATCAAGTTTTACTGTACTCCCATCAACAAAAAACCTCATTTATGGTGGCGACTTTTGGCCCTTTAGCAACTGCAGTTAATGCATGCACATTTTTCTGGATTGTGCTAGGATATTCGTTTGTACAGGAGTTTTTGAAATGGGATATTTTGTTTTTTCTTCTTCTTTGTTCATCCAAAGATGTAATTGTGTTGTGTCCATTTACAGCATGTCTGCGATGTTTGCACCTTTCGGCCAACACATCCGACTTCTGCTGGCATTAGTTGACCGGGTCTCATTGTTGTGTGGTCATATTTATTTCCCAGGTCACAGGTGGTGCCCCAATGAGGCTAGTCCAGAGAAGCCCCATAATGCTGATCAGCCCTCAAGAGAAGGCAGGGGCAGAACATGAGCATTCCCCGCCATCCAAGGAGGCTTCCACAAATGCAGAGCTATTACATGGTGCTCTGGTACTGGGCTCACCCAAGGAATCGTCACGTCCTGCTCATGACTGTTTAACCTCACTTCCATATATTGAACATCTCATACATCATGGGCTATTTCTTTTGTAGCCAACAGTATGCAGCCTGCAGACCTGGGATTTCATTTACCTACACCACAAAATAAGCACTTTGCTTCTTTTGCATGTTATTCTTTTACTGCAATGGACTTCCTCATCCACTATAGTTTTACGTTGTTAACGAGCTCTGCATCTCTAGGGACTATCAGCTCCGATAATCCCAGACAGTTTTATTCTTCTTATATATTCAAATGTCACTGTCGATATAATTGAAGAAATCAGCAGTTAACTTGAGGTTGTTGACATCTCCACACAATTTATCCTCATAAGTTGCGGGTGTTAGCCAGAATAATTGTCTTTGTTCTGCATATATTGGACACTCTTGCAGCAAGTCTTTAGCCGTTAATTTACCCTTTGTTAGATTCAGGACGATTCCCACACCTCCAATTTCTGCTGAATTGTTTGCTGATCCAGGATATTTTGTTTGATTTTCACTGGAACAGGAATGGAGCAAATACAGGGTGATCTGACTGCAGTAAATTTAAAACCCTTGACTATGACGACAACTAACAGAATACCTACCAGCCAGCCCTGCTGCGACACGCAGATACAGACAATACCTCTCTTGTGCATCTGTCCTCCTGGGAAGGTGTTTGGCACCAGGTCTGTGTCCACAGTTGCCATGGTAATGTCAACTTGAACTGCACTCGGGAAACAGTGATGCCAGGACTTGCTCCAGTCATATCTCAAGTCACAAGCATGCAATAGTTCCTGTTTGATATTCATAGCAGGATGTGAAAATGATCATATCCAAGCACATAACTGCACTAGGTTGTGATGTGAAACCAGATCTTAGCCAAAAGGCTAAGATTGGTGTGCATTTCTTGTAATAGGACAAAGTCTGGTTTGTGTATGAGTGTGACTATGTATATGCGATTGTAAAACTTTCCATATATTTATATGTGTGCATGCATGTAGTGTGCAAATGTGTGATATATCCCACTTGTGCCTGATCCCATGGTATGGGGTGCCAGAAAGTTGCATGCTTGCTGCAAGCCTAACTGTGCTGTGATTTGTTGCAAGAGAAAATGTGTCTATATGTGCTGTTTAGTAAGGTGTTTTGAAACATTAAATTAACACCAACCGAATCAGCCACTTTATTTTAAAAATGTACATATCCAGTGTTACATTGTCTATAATGAGTTGATTGTTTTTCCGTCTGTGTCCTTGTTTTTGGTGTGTATCTTGCAGATGACTTTTCTTTTATCTCTTTGTCAGACTCATTTTTTGCTCTTTGCTTTAATTTTTTCCTTTTTTCTCTTTTGTTTAGAAAAGACTTTCTGGAAGGATGTGTTTACTGGGAGAGGAGGCTGTGCCTTTTTGAGCATTTTTTAGCCTGGTGCTCATCTGAGCTGCAAAATGGACATTTTAAGCATCTACCTGGCATAGAAATCCACAGCTGGTGTCGTCCAATCGGGACATCACACAAGTGTGGATTGTTATCTCTGGTGAACTTTGTCACCATAATGCTGACACTCTCTTCTATTGATGTATATGATGTATCACTGGCAGTTAATTGATGGTGATTCAGGTTTTCTCCTTCTCCCTATTTTGGAGGTGTATCTCCAGTCCCTCGACCCCGCAAATCTTTCCCATAGTCTTGGGACTGGACTGTCCAACAGTTAAAGGGTCCACCAATCCTTTCCTGCTGGTATACAGTAGGACCACACTAGCCAGCCTGGCTGGCATGGCCTGTGCCCAGATTCCGGACAATGAAAAATAACTTATAATACCTCTCCTGTGTAAGTCCTTTTACGTCCGAAGCACACGGCTCTTTGCTTGTTATTTACAACCTTGGTAGGGAGAAAACAACAAGGTAGGATGAGCAGGCATATGGGAGCATTGTTCTGTTCATTTTTCATGGGCAAGCTGCTAAAACCTTTTTTTCCTCTGGACAAACAATGAAATACAATACAGTATTTGTGTGAATGAAACAATGAAGTAAACAGTAGATATTAGGTGAACTCTTTTAGTATCATAACAGGTAACGGCCAACATGCTTCTATATTTTGTCAAACAAAACAAGACGATCTGCCTTTTCAGTTTCCTTTTAAAAAAATCAATCGCACATCAGGCGCACATCCAACTCCTGGATGAGGATCACCCGTGGAGAGGTCCCGGAAACCCTTTGAAGTTATGGCCATATCTATGGCTAGGCCTTAAGGCCTATATATGGCCCAGCTATACCCTATACCCCAGCAGAAGCCAGGGTAAGGGCTTCAAATAACAAACAATTGCCCCCACAATGGGGAACAACACTTATAATAAGCAGGACAGGGGGGTCTGAGAGAAGAGGATACCATTCATAAAACTTTATGTTAGTGATGACACAGTGACATAAGTGGGAAGGATCAATATTTCAACCAGTATATTATACTTATAGAAATTAGGAAAAGTGAGGCAGTAAGAAAAATGGAAAAAGAAAGGGGGGTAGGTAGGTAGTTGAAGCCCACCAGGACATCGCACCAGCGATAAACACCCGGTGACACAAAGTGCCACCATGCGGATGAGGATCACCCGTGGAGAGGTCCCGGAAACCCCTTTCAGCTGTTATGGCCATATCTATGGGCCAGGCCATATTTATGGCCCAGCTATATTCAGGGCCCCCAGCAAAAGCCAGGGTGGGGCTTCAAATAAAAACAATTCTGAGAGGAAGAGAAAGACACCACACTTTATAATAAGCAGGACAGGGGGTCTGAGAGAAGAGGATACCCATTCATAAACTTTATGTTAGTGATGACAGTGACATAAGTGGGAAGGATCAATATTTCAATCAGTATATATATACTTATAGAAATTAGGAAAAGTGAGGCAGTAAAGAAATTAAAAAATGGAAAAAGAAAGGGGGGGTTAGGTAGGTAGTTGAAGCCCACCAGGACATCGCACCAGCGATAAACACCCGGTGACACACAAAGTGCCACCATGCGGATGAGGATCACCCGTGGAGAGGTCCCGGAAACCCCTTTCAGCTGTTATGGCCATATCTATGGCCAGGCCATATTTATGACCCAGCTATATTCAGGGCCCCCAGCAAAAGCCAGGGTGGGGCTTGAAATAACAAACAATTCCCCCCCCCCCCCCCCCCCCAAGGGGACAACACTTATAATTAGCAGGACAGGGGTATGAGAGAAGAGGACACCATTCATAAACTTTTTGTTAGTGATGATAGTGACATAAGTGGGAAGGATCAATATTTCAATATTTCTAAAAAAGTAGGAAAAAGAGGCAGAAAAGAAAAAAATTGAAGGGAAAAAGGGGTAGGTAGGTAGTTGAAGCCCACCAGGACATCGCACCAGCGATAAACACCCGGTGACACAAAGTGCCACCATGCGGATGAGGATCACCTGTGGAGAGGTCCCGGAAACCCCTTTCAGCTGTTATGGCTATATCTATGGCCAGGCCATATCTATGGCCAGGCTATATTTATGGCCCAGCTATACTCAGGGCCCCCAGCAGAAGCCAGGGTGGGGCTTGAAATAACAAACAATTCCCCCCCCCCCACCCCACAAGGTGACAACACTTATAATTAGCAGGACAGGGGGTATGAGAGAAGAGGACACCATTCATAAACTTTATGTTAGTGATGACAGTGACATAAGTGGGAAGGATCAATATTTTAATCAGTATATACTTATAGAAATTAGGAAAAGTGAGGCAGAAAAGAAAAAATGGAAAAAGAAAGGGGGTAGGTAGGTAGGTAGTTGAAGCCCACCAGGACATCGCACCAGCGATAAACACCCGGTGACACAAAGTGCCACCATGCGGATGAGGATCACCCGTGGAGAGGTCCCGGAAACCCCTTTCAGCTGTTATGGCCATATCTATGGCTAGGCTATATTTATGGCCCAGCTATACTCAGGGCCCCCAGCAAAAGCCAGGGTGGGGCTTCAAATAACAAACAATTGCCCCCCACAAGGGGACAACACTTATAATTAGCAGGACAGGGGGTATGAGAGAAGAGGACACCATTCATAAACTTTATGTTAGTGATGATAGTGACATAAGTGGGAAGGATCAATATTTCAATCAGTATTTACTTACAGAAATTAGGAAAAGTGAGGCAGAAAAGAAAAAAATTGAAGGGAAAAGGGGGTAGGTAGGTAGTTGAAGCCCACCAGGACATCGCACCAGCGATAAACACCCGGTGACACAAAGTGCCACCATGCGGATGAGGATCACCCGTGGAGAGGTCCCGGAAACCCCTTTCAGCTGTTATGGCCAGGCCATATTTATGGCCCAGCTATATTCAGGGCCCCCAGCAAAAGCCAGGGTGGGGCTTCAAATAACAAACAATTGGCCCCCACAAGGGGACAACACTTATAATAAGCAGGACAGGGGGTCTGAGAGAAGAGGATACCATTCATAAACTTTATGTTAGTGATGACAGTGACATAAGTGGGAAGGATCAATATTTCAACCAGTATATTATACTTATAGAAATTAGGAAAAGTGAGGCAGTAAAGAAAAAATGGAAAAAGAAAGGGGGTAGGTAGGTAGTTGAAGCCCACCAGGACATCGCACCAGCGATAAACACCCGGTGACACAAAGTGCCACCATGCGGATGAGGATCACCCGTGGAGAGGTCCCGGAAACCCCTTTCAGCTGTTATGGCCATATCTATGGCCAGGCCATATTTATGGCCCAGCTATATTCAGGGCCCCCAGCAAAAGCCAGGGTGGGGCTTCAAATAAACAATTGCCACCCACAAGGTGACAACACTTATAATAAGCAGGACAGGGGGTCTGAGAGAAGAGGATACCATTCATAAACTTTATGTTAGTGATGACAGTGACATAAGTGGGAAGGATCAATATTTCAACCAGTATATTATACTTATAGAAATTAGGAAAAGTGAGGCAGTAAAGAAAAAATGGAAAAAGAAAGGGGGTAGGTAGGTAGTTGAAGCCCACCAGGACATCGCACCAGCGATAAACACCCGGTGACACAAAGTGCCACCATGCGGATGAGGATCACCCGTGGAGAGGTCCCGGAAACCCCTTTCAGCTGTTATGGCCATATCTATGGCCAGGCCATATTTATGACCCAGCTATATTCAGGGCCCCCAGCAAAAGCCAGGGTGGGGCTTGAAATAACAAACAATTCCCCCCCCTCCCCCCACAAGGGGACAACACTTATAATTAGCAGGACAGGGGTATGAGAGAAGAGGACACCATTCATAAACTTTTTGTTAGTGATGATAGTGACATAAGTGGGAAGGATCAATATTTCGAAAAGTGCGGCAGAAAAGAAAAAAATTGAAGGGAAAAAGGGGTAGGTAGGTAGTTGAAGCCCACCAGGACATCGCACCAGTGATAAACACCCGGTGACACAAAGTGCCACCATGCGGATGAGGATCACCTGTGGAGAGGTCCCGGAAACCCCTTTCAGCTGTTATGGCTATATCTATGGCCAGGCCATATCTATGGCCAGGCTATATTTATGGCCCAGCTATACTCAGGGCCCCCAGCAGAAGCCAGGGTGGGGCTTGAAATAACAAACAATTCCCCCCCCACCCCACAAGGTGACAACACTTATAATTAGCAGGACAGGGGGTATGAGAGAAGAGGACACCATTCATAAACTTTATGTTAGTGATGATAGTGACATAAGTGGGAAGGATCAATATTTCAATCAGTATATACTTACAGAAATAAGACAATTTAGGCAGAAAAGAAAAAATGGAAAAAGAAAGGGGGTAGGTAGGTAGGTAGTTGAAGCCAACCAGGACATCGCACCAGCGAGATAAACACCCGGTGACACAAAGTGCCACCATGCGGATGAGGATCACCCGTGGAGAGGTCCCGGAAACCCCTTTCAGCTGTTATGGCCATATCTATGGCCAGGCCATATTTATGACCCAGCTACACTCAGGGCCCCTAGCAGAAGCCAGGGTGGGGTTTCAAATAACAAACACTTCCCCCCCCCCCCCCCCCACAAGGGGACAACACTTATAATTAGCAGGACAGGGGGTATGAGAGAAAAGGACGCCATTCATAAACTTTATGTTAGTGATGATAGTGACATAAGTGGGAAGGATCAATATTTCAATCAGTATATACTTACAGAAATTAGGAAAATTGAGGCAGAAAATAAAAAATGGAAAGAGAAAGGGGGTAGGTAGGCAGTTGAAGCCCACCAGGACATCGCACCAGCGATAAACACCCGGTGACACAAAGTGCCACCATGCCGATGAGGATCACCCGTGGAGAGGTCCCAGAAACCCCTTTCAGCTGTTATGGCCATATTTATGGCCCAGCTATACTCAGGGCTCCCAGCAAAAGCCAGGGTGGGGCTTCAAATAAACAATTGCCCCCCACAAGGGGACAACACTTATAATTAGCAGGACAGGGGTCTGAGAGAAGAGGACACCATTCATAAACTTTATGTTAGTGATGGTGATGATAAATAATGAAAGAAATCAGGGAATGATTGGTGGGAAAAAATAGGATGGGCCTGAGAGAAGAAAAAGACACAATTCATAAACCTTATGTTAGTGATGGTGATGATAGTGACATAAGTGGGAAATATCAATAAATAATAGGCAAAGTGAGGCAGAAAAGAAAAAAGGGAAAGAGAAAGGGGGTAGGTAGGTAGTTGAAGAACACCAGGGCAAAAATAGAATGGGGTCTGAGAAAAGAAAAGGACACAATTCGTAAACTTAATGTTAGTGATGGTGATAATAGTGACATAAGTGGGAAGCATCAATAATGCAATCAGTATATACTTATAGAAAATAAATTTGCCATGTCAGATTTAAGAATTTTGGGACCAAAATGCCAACTTTAAATCCCGGAGCAGGAATTGTGGCAAATGACAACGCACTTGCCATTGCCGACTCCACGGGTGGACCGGGGTATCTCCCACAGGTAACCACAACCCTATCTCCTATTCCCCCACCCTGTAACACAGCAGCCTATGTCTTCACAGGGCAAATATCCAATTGCGCAATTTCCAATATATTCCCTCTTTGATTGGGCAGACAGTGGGCACTTTTCACGACACAAACTCTGGCAACAGCTATGTACGGCTGCACCATTCATTGTATTTTCTACTGTTTGGTGCCGCGGCCAAAGGAGGCGTCCATACAGCATCCAACATCCTGTTACACAAGTCTATCATCCCAATGTGTGACGCAATTTTTCATTATTTTAAAGCCTCACTTACTTTTTGTGTCATCGGGTGTTTATCCCTCTATGGAGATCATGACCCAAGACCAGTAGGGCCCAACAATTTATTTTTTAACACCACCACACCTTTCTTTCCCCCCTCCAAAGAGTAAACATTTTTATCCCTGCAGATCTGCATTGCAAAAAAAAAAAAAGGATCACATGACTGAACATTTTTTTTTGTGGTTTGGTTGTTGTTTTGAGAGAATTTAGTTATGGGGAAAACCTGTAGGACAGAAAACTTCTTCGTTCACCGGTTGTGAAATCCAGCGGAAGGTCCCGGTTATTTGTCCGCTTGAACTTTTGGCTTTTACCTAGACCTGAGTTTTGCATGTACAACAGTTTTACTGGCTTTTGCCGTTCCCTGTCTCACTGGCAGATGTACTCCGACTTCGAGGGAAGACGTCAGTCCTATTTCTGGGATGAATGTGGCCATTGTTTTGTGTGGGTCGAGATGTTACCTTATTTGTGTGGTGTCCTCCTTGTCCCTTTCTCCACAGGTGTTGCCCCCGGAGTACCCCCTTTGGGGCAGCCCTGTGTTGAACGGTTAGCCCTCAAGGGAAGGCAGGGGCAGATCATGGGCATTCCCCGCCATCCAAGGAGGCTTCCATAAGTGCAGAGCCAACACATAACGCTCTGGTTCTGGGCTCACCCAAGGAATCGTCACGTCCTGCACATGACTGCTTAACCTCACAACCGTATTAGGCTTCCTGCTAAACAAGGGCTGCGCCTTCTGGAGATCAGCGGGGAGCAGCCCGCGGGTTCTGGACCTTTGTTACCACACGAATAGGTACATTTTTTTTCATTGCACGATTGTCATCTTTAACATGCAGTTAGCACGACAGGATGGAGAATCCTGCGTCAGGCATGTCTTTATCTGTTTGGTCCCAACACTCAGGCGAGTGGGGTCTTGGGATGTGGACATTTGGACTTTTCCCAATCAATAAGATTTATGATGGTCGGATTTTGAGCTTGCTCGTGTGCCATAGGATCTATTTTTGTTGAACATTTGGGCTTAACCAGCAGGACTGGCGCCCGAGTGGCGCACGGAGTATCTCCTTGTACACATCATGTTGGACTTAACTTTACCTCACGCCCGTGACAGAAATCACAGTGCCACGGACAGAAAACTGTCAATGACCCCGAATTGACAATTGATTTCTTGAACTTTAAGGTATTCTTATGTGCAATAGGAACAATTACACTCATGAAACTGCACTTATTTCAGTCTTATAATTACGCTGAAAAGAACTCAGCGAGTAAATTTAAACAGTCAGCTAGCCGGAAACAAACAAACACAAATAGCTCACCCGCTGCCCTTTGTAGTCTCAGAGAAAATGCCACACACGCACCCACATTCCGCATAAAAATAGCTGCTAAAACTTACCAGACCAGCTCCAACATTCAACTAACACCTGTGGCCAGCCATGGGATGATTTCTGTTGCTTGCTGGCTATCAGTGGGGTTTGATGTTCGCCTGCTGGAGCAGTCAACAAAGCCTACCTGCAAATGATTGCAATGTGAAAGTTGTCAACAAACTTTTTTTTTTTAATTAAAGACCCACTTTCTCCAAGATGCAATCTTCGGCAAAACGATGATTACTGCAAAGCTGACTGAGCTGGAGTCTAAGTGTGCAACTCAGTAGGCACTCATACATTGAGGCTTATAAATGAGGTCAATCCCAACTGCAACAGAAGTCGAACCACTGTCTGTCACTCGGCCTTCTGCTCTCATACTCTATTCTTTATATTATTCTGTCACTTACTGCAGAAATTACATTTCTGCCAGTTTATATCTCCGTGTTCAGCTGTTTTGAGCAGCCTTTCTGCATTTACAAACAGCATTTTCAGCTGAAGAAAGGTTCAGGTCTATTGTGCCACACCCACTGCTTTCTTCAGATGCACCTACATCAACTTTGTCATCAAGTCTATCATTGTTGTCGCTACGTTCACTTGCGATATGACGATTACATTCACATGTGAATCTCTAATTATCCAAGAATTATTGTTTTCAGCCCTAAATTCGCTGGCAGATTCAAAATAATAATTACTACTGGTCTGGTTTTCGTTGTCAGACATGATAAAAAAAGGCTAAATATGCGCCAGTAATCTTTTTCTTCTTTGTGTTTACCAGCTGTAAACTACAGTGAAAAGTTCTGGTTGTTCGTCCACTTCTGGACTGCAGCCTGTTCCAGGAACTGAGTGGTTGTGTGTGCATGTTTTTTATAAGACTCAAATCTGATTCATGGGCGCGCAGCCATCTTGTATGCATGGATCACCCTGTGTCGGGTTCTCGGGGCCCCTATTAAAGGAATTTGAAAACAAGAAGTAGGTCCCAGGGGCCTACCCAAAATTCAATGTTCATCAAGAGTTGACTTATTGGGAGCATCATAGATTAATAGACTCCGAAGTCGGAGTGCATCTGCCTGAGAGGCAAGGAACCACTAAGGGAATTGAATGGTCGTAGCCCCTGAGACAGACCAGGAAGACGGAGAGATAATGTCCAGACAGACCTGCAAACACTTGGTTTCACTAACTGGAAAGAGAAGGCCAACCACAGAAATGAATAGAGATGGGTGATATCTGCAGTTATAAAACCTCAAAGGTTTGTAACGCTAAAGAAGAAGAAGACATCTCTCAGTGCTGCACCGATAAGCATAGGCTGTTATGATTGGCCATCTCGCATGATCACTAAAATAATGGATCAGTTCAATGTTTTTTGCTATCCCCATCAGGGAATTTGTCTCTTTGCCTTCCTCTTGCTCCATGTGCACACAAAACCACAAGTTCTACACAGCACCTAAACTTTTCTTCACACTACAGATGACATCTTATAGGTGAGAATCTGTTGCACCTTGCCAAAGGTCAGTTTTGTCACGGTGATTCATCTAACTTCTGCAAGGCGTCACATGTTACTACTGTTCCAAGAAAGTTGTATCAATTTACTTACTTAAGAATTCTCCCATTTGCACGCATTTCTTTCTTCAAGTGTTCTAACAATTTAATTCTAAGCTGAGTTTTACACTTAACTATTACTGCATTTGCTAAACACTGCAGCTATTTTTTATGATTTTCTGCAGTTGACACTATCATCTAGATATTTTTCGACTGTTTGATGTTAAAGTTTATGCTAATGATAATTCCCATCACGTCTTTCAGATGCTGCATAATATTTTTACTACCTCTCACTCATGGTGGGTTATAAACACACAATAGTATGAAATCAGACCTGACTGCAGTGATATCAATTATATAAATATAAAGTTGCTAAGGGATTCGTTAGAAAATGAAGTAGTCACTGCCATACATGCAAACATTTAGTCATTTTAACCCTACATTTTAATGGGGTGTAACTCAGAATTCATCTTTTGTCAG
This sequence comes from Candidula unifasciata, assembly GCA_905116865.2. Taxonomy (NCBI): domain Eukaryota; kingdom Metazoa; phylum Mollusca; class Gastropoda; order Stylommatophora; family Geomitridae; genus Candidula; species Candidula unifasciata. The sequence continues at coordinate 16,198 of CAJHNH020000936.1, read as the reverse complement.
CTTGCACTGTAATTTGTCTATGGTGGTATGGACTTTTTTAACCTGACGCTATACCGCTGTCCCTAATTTTCGGCAATTTGCTTAGTACATGAAAAAGATGTGTCACAGGCTAAAAATAATTAGCCAATCATAATCAGATCTTGTGGATAGTCGTTCCAGATGTCTGCCCGCATGTGTTCGGATTAAATTTGTTTTGTTTTTTACACAAAAATTTATAATGAAAAAGGGGCTGATGAACCAAGCACTTTAACAGGAAAGTTAAGTAGGTCTAGGCTTTTCACAGTCCAACAGGTGATCAATAACTTTGGTTTATTCAGACTCTGCGGGGTCATAATTTTATGATGAATACGTTCACAGTTGAAGTGACAGTCAGTGAGAGCTCAAATGATGAGGAGAATCTTGAAAACTATAAATACAGAAATAGATCGATAGTAGGAGAAGGGAGCGTGTCCCTCAAACAGACAGCAACATCTGGTGTTCACTTTGTGAAACAAGGCTGATCCTCCTGAGTGGATTGGCACAAAGGTGGAATATTGGCACTAGATAAAAGGTAAGCCTATTTTCTACAATGTCTCCAAGTTTTATCTTATTCTAGCCCCTTGTTTGCATGTCACCAATTTATTTTTATTTCATGTTGGTTTTTTCGCGTTAACGCCCAGGAGCTCAGGCATAGGGGGCAGTTAGGTTCAGGGTCTCAGGTCTGGTAGGGTTAATATCTCCTGCTTAAAATTGATTTACAGGCTTCATTAAGGTATTGGCTATTACTGTATTAGTGGATGTTATTTTGATCTGTCTAGCTGTGATAGCTACATAAGTAATAACCCAATATCTAAAACAATGATGATGTTAATGTTCAACCCCACCAGGACATCACACCGAGCAAAAACGGCCAGTGACTGACACAAAGTGCCAACATTTGGATGAGAATCACCTGGTTCTGGATAGGTCATAGAAAGCCCATTCAATAGCGACTACAGTTTAGGAAATTTGCTATCTTTTTGGCAATTTCCGTTACCATGGAAACCGTTTGAAACTTGTTACGGAAATGTCGGCTGGGGTTTCGGGATGGGTTCTAATCACTCATGAAATTTTGCGACTGGTGTGATTTTCACCCACTATAAATAGCTAAAAACGGCAGGAAGGAACCCGATTAACAGCGTATGTCTACGACAGCCGGACGTCCTGTTTTTCTGTTACATCAGTTTGATTAAAAATAGCGATAAGTATTCAGGGTTGGCTTTAGGTTTTACCTGTTACTACACATGGTAATGCTAGTTATAATTGAATTTTCCGTCCAATTTTACATTTGTATATAGAATTTCTTTCTTGTCAGTGGCTAGGTAGAAGTACAGTGATATTTTTCAGGCAATCGCTGGCTCAGCCAGTGGCTGTGTCTCATTGCCTGCCATCTTGTCCAATGACAGTCCAATGTAAACAAAGCCAAAACGATAAGTCCGCAGTTTGGTTGCGCAGAGAAAACTTCTTGTTTCTGGGTCACAAGTTTTAGCAGCTGCTTTCTACATCTCATCTCGACAAAAACCTACATATCTCAGCTCAGAAATGACACACAAGCCTAAATGAGGTACCGTTGGAAAGAGATTGTTTACAGCGTTCTAACTGTGCTGTTTTATTGGTGTAGAGGGCATTTTAAAAATTTGACTAAAGTAACTACATTCAACCCATAGGTTGGGTTATACTAGGGAACCTGGCAACAGCCATGGTGGGGCTTCAAAACAACAACAAAACTGCAATCGACATGACTTTGGGACGCAAGTATAGGTAAAACCTCAGTACTAAATAATATTTACAATTATACATTTAATAAATTATAAATTATAATTTTATATTTTTGGAATACGGGACGTCCAGACCACAGACAGGACTTCCTGGGTGAAAATGGGACGCACAATGAGCCTAACTATACTATACAGACGGCCCATCTTTGATAAAGCTGAAGTTGAATCAATCTGCAGTTTACCATCATACGATGTGATGATGAATGTCGGACATAGATTGAATCAGAACTCAGCTTAGGTTGTACCTACCTCCAGTAGAAAAAAATATTATTATTATTCTCTAGCACACAAACACACTTAACTCATCTCACTAGACTGTTGTAGTTAACGCCTGCCTCATTCAAAGTCCTGGGTTTAAAAATTCGATGAAATAACTGGCCAAAAAAAAAAAGCATAGAGCTCAAGGCTCGTCTTCAGTAACTCAGTTGAATCTCGTCCGTAAACGGAATAGAAAATGGCCACGGTCGCTAGCAACGGAAGTGGAGAGCTACTTCCAGCTTCCGTTTAGTTCCATCATTTTTTACTTTCGACTTTGTTATGACCTATAAATAACCAAAACAAGAAATTTGAACAAAGCAGACACAAACGATAGATGGCACAATTTATTGCCTAACATATTTCGTCGTGCAAACTTCAGTAACAAGTGATTATAATAAAGCAAACCATGTTACTGCAGTATGCACCTGACCAGATACAGGGAATTTGTCAGGCAATAAATTGTGTGAAATCTATCGTTTGTGTCTCCTTTGTTCAGATTCACAATGGGGAAATATTGCTTTGATTTTCAAAAACAAAAAAGGGCACTCTTCCGAATACCGGTCCCAAATTATTTACTGACAAAAACATCCCTTTCAGAGCCTCAAGAGGTTATTTTAAAAAATGTAACAAAACAACTAAAGTGGAATACGTACTAATAATCATTGAGGCCATCATCATCAGTTTCCACTTCTATCGTAAGTCCAGAATTCCTTCTAAAAGCAAAGAAAGTACACAAACCCAACAGAACACTTTACAAAGTGAAACATGATGAGGTAACTGAACAGCTAACAGGGGCAATCTTCCTAGCAGCGATCAAAGTGTCTGACGAACCAATAGTTTATCTCGGTGGAAATTTTCGTTAGCTTAACAGCTGGACCAGGGAACGCATCTACATTTGAAGAATTATGCAATCTTCCAGTCAGACGGACAGAAGACATGGCCATCTGAACAGGCAGGTGGCTAATTACCACGGGTTAGAGCTGAGACGTAGCGTGTATTCTCGGACGAGCCGACAACTTTGAAGTCCAGAGTTCAAACAGGATAGCGAGTCGTGTTGTCCAAGCAGGCGAATTTCGCAGATAAATGGGATACATGGAACCTACCGAATAATATTACAGCATACTCGTAATCACAAAGGCGGAACTTGGACAATGAAACCAACAGGGTAGAAATATTTACGGATGCATGTGACCTGACTGACATAAGGACAGAGATAGTCAAATGTTTGAGAGGGCGGAGTAAAATACTCCTGTCTAGAGACAGAACGGGCAACTGACATGTTGCAATGGAAAGGCAGAGAGCACATTCTATTTACTCTCATACTGTGCCAACAGAAAAAATCTAACCTTATTTCGAAAATAAAAAATGTAAAAAAAATGGCAATATTTGAACTGCTACATGTAAACAGTGAAAAGTAGGTGCAAACATTAGTAAAGCAATATATAAGTAACGTGCGGTATTCATCTTTCATCATTTTACCAAAAGTATATCTAGATCTCTAAACGCTTTTTCCTTTCTCCTGAGGATACTCAGTCAGCTTAATATATTTCACGAGTCATCATATGGTTGTATCTGTTTAACCAGGGACTATTACAACCAACCAATAATCGACTTCCGTAACAATAATAACCACGTAATGAGGCCCTTCCAACTAGCGACAAGTCACACACAAGACATTACCCGTGACTCTTTTTGTGGGTCCAAGGCCACATGTTTGAGGGGGGGGGAATAGATCCACTGCCACCTAAAAAGCATGATGCAAAAGGCGACTAAGTAGGACTGTTGAAATCAGATGTGTTAGGGCGAGAGGCGCAGATATCGCAGCCTAGCTGTTAACCACAAGACCGAGCGAAAGGCGCAGATATCGCAGCGGAGCTGTCAACCACAATACCACATGCCAACGACCCTTTCAAGGGCGAACGAAAAGAAGGAAGACTACGTACCCGTGACATGACAATTGAGCATCTCACTGCCGCTATCGCAACCTAGCTGTTAACCACAAGACCGAGCAAAAGGAGCAGATATCGATGTATTCCTGTCTTTTGCTAGTAGCGTTGCTTGTGTTAATATCCATATTCCGTTTCTGTAGTGTCTCTTTTACTTCCTCCAGACATCTCTTTTTTTACTTTCAGTACGCTCTAGAATTCTCTAGATGCTGGCTGATTTTGTTTCATTCTTACCATATGAAAAAAAAATCATTTCATTCGTTGATAATCTTTGAAATCATTTACCGGTACTGTGCCTACCAATTTTCTTACTTCTTCGTTCGCGATCTTCTCTTTTTGTGTTTCCCGTCGCATTTCTGATAATCTCAATATTTTAATTTTGCGTTTGTTTTTCAAGGACTGTCTATGTCAAACAATGATAGCACAAAGTTGGTACGACTAGCGCTTTATCGTCTGCTTTTAGTGTGTTTGTAAAGATTTCCCCTGGTCTCTGGGTAGTAAGATCGGAGGCCCCCCGTGTGTACTGTTGCTCACGTAAAAAAATCCCTCTGCATTGGAAAACGAAAAGAGTTCCTAACGGCGCTGCCCGGGCAAAATTTGGATTTTTAAATCTACCCTTAAAAATTGCAGGATCCTCAACGGTGCTACGAAGTTTGTGCACAGCGCTGAGAATTTCGGACTCTTTGAGTTAAAAGTAGACCTGAGCACTTATGGGTTACTACCCTTGTGTCTTGACGCTGATCCGTTGAATAAACCTATACCTAAACCTAGTGTGTGTGTTGATGCCTCAAAAGTGGCAATAAATATAATAACGCATTTAAAATAATATGACATACACACACAACTACCTTTAAGTGTAACTGGGTGCTATTATTTTATTTCACCCCGTCTATGAGACGTAATAAGGAGTTTCTAGGTAGTTCCCCGGAAAGTCCTTTATTATGCGGGGGGGGGGGGGGGGGGTTATAGTTAGTCGGTGTTAATTTAACACTAATCCTAACACGCTAAATGTCCTATATTCTAGGGGTGTGGTGTGTTGATTCTTAACTGTGTCATTATTTCCAGTACGTGTGAGTTTTGTTTGTTCGCTTGCCACGACTGTGTCCTGTTTGGGGGCGGTGCTCTTACATTTTGATTACGCCTTCGTCACAAATTGCCTGGGCTTGTAGAAACATCACCGCAACTCCCTGACCTAGGGATGGGTAGATGACATAATATGTCACGGCACCCTGAACTGATTAGTGGCGACGCCATGAGATACCGTGGCTCATTTAACTAGGGAGTGGCGATGACATAACACGTGGCGGCTGTCCTAGTTTTACTATCCCGGGCAGGTAAGCTAGCCTTTGTGATCGTCCTTAACGATTCCCAATTTTCCTGTTGGGATCTAAACTCACAGCCTTCGGACCGCATGGGTAGCAATGTTTTTTTTTTTTTTTAATTTCCTGTCAATGTAGAAGGTCTTTAATGCCATCAATTAAATTCTCTCTTAACGCGATCTTTTTTCTGGTCCTTTAAATCTTGTCATGCTTAGCGCCGGTGTTGATAGTTCCTGTGGCAGCATTCTGATAAGATGATCAAACTATTTCATCTTCTTTCTAAATTAATATGGTGCATGGTTTTATTTTGTCAGAATTATGGCTACATGATTAACTACATATTTATTTATTCTGCCTGAAAGAATCAATTCTCACATTTCTCGGGTGGTTAAGTTGGCGGTTTTCTCCTGCACTTAATTTCACAGGTGTTAATTTTTTCCTTTCACAATGTCAAAGTCTGGCACTGATTGCACAGTGTTGGTATGAATATGCTGTTTATAATCTGTTTCTTGGCGCTCATCCTTATGTTTGGAGTCTTAATAATTTTATTAGTTGGTATGTAAGTGCACCGGCTCGTTGCCATTTTGTTTCTTTTTCCTGATGTGTTCTTTCATCCTCTGAGAATGTACTTTTTAGATATTTAAGTTCCCAATCTTGCTTCAGACAAGTACCATTCTTTATCCTTTTCTTTTGTCCTACTGTTTTTGCCGTAAAGTGTTGAAGTTAAATGTAGTTTCCTCTCTTCTGATAGTTGCGTAAATTGTGTTAATGTCATACGGTGTTTCTGTAGTGTGTTGTTTACTCCCTCTACCTATGCATTTCTTGGTCAGCCTCTCTTACCTTGTAACCTGTTGTTCTCATGTAGTACGCTAAACCTTCTGGCTGATTTTGTTCGCCAGTCTTTAAGGCCTTAGAAAAATCAGAATAACAAAGCAGTGTTCACCCTTTGTGAATATGAACGAAAAAGACACAAACAATTGATGCATGATATAATATATAATAATGAATACAATTATTGTAAACTCCAGGTTGATGTCCAAACAGGCAGCTTTCTTCACTTTCAGGTATCATTTGTCACAGTTATTTCCCCTGGAACACAATTTGCCAGATTAGGTAATCATTATCAAGCTTAGGTTCAAACTTTGAACCAGCAAAGCAAACTCTGTTTGCAGAGTAATAAAACTTTCTTCGCGCGGACTTGTGAACAGTTGGCTGTCTACCTTCAGCAAGAGTCGCCCTTTAATCGAGATTGTCAGCCTGACCGGCGACTAAAGACGGTCAGTCGTAGAGAAGATCACACATCCCCGCGAACTGACAATTATAAACTGAAAGATGATAGCGAGTATAGGCAGACCACACAGTGCCCCAGTAACGTAAGATTACATCACACGATGTAATTGAGAAAGTGGTGCTCGAAAACTGAAAAGATTATAATTGTAACATTAAAAAAAAAAAAAAAAAGATTCCCAGCATAAAAAATTAATAGTCCCTAACCTTTTCCTTTGCCCTCACCGCTCATTTGCTTCCTCCTTTTCTCTTTCTCTGTCAGTTGCTGGTGAGATGTGATGTCAGTTTTTATGCAGTTGGTCATCCCCATGTATTATGCAATTTTGCATTATTTGAAGCCCCACCCTGGCTTTTGCCGGGTGCTCTGAATATAGCCGGGCCATAAATATGGCCAAACTGCTGAAAGGGGTTTCTGTGACCTCTCCACGGGTGATCCTCATCCGCATAGTATCACTTTGTGTCACCAGGTGTTTATCGCTTGTGCGATATCCCGGGGGGGGGGGGGGGTAAAAAGAGAGAGGGGTCCGTTCAAAAATGCATCATTGTCACCGTCCTTAATTAGTTTTTCTAAAGTCTTTAAAAATGTATATATGATGTTACCATATCATCATCACCACCACTGTCGCTGGCCCACGTGGGTAAATACACTGATTTAGTGAGGGTGTGGGTTTGAACCTTAACAATGCCCACCCACGTGAGAAACTGGACTATTATCTAAGCTATGTTGATCCTAGACAGTCCTGGATAGCCAAGAAAACAGCGAGTGGCTCGTTCCATGAAATGAAAGTTGCTGTACTTGTATCCACAGGAGTAGGAGAAGGGATAGATAGATATCTGGATACACCCACTGTGATATAATCCAGGTGCTCATTTAACCCCTCCGACTGCTCTCCTCTCCTGGCATTACTTAAAAGCCCCCATCAAGTGATTTAAATATTTGTTAGCTGAAGTAAACTAATATGCACAAAGACACTTGAACCTAAGTACACAATTTAATCAACTATGTGTTAACAACATGAAAAAGATTTATTTGAATAAATCGAAATTAAAATGAACTTGTTTAGGCTAGTAGAGTTGAAATGATGTGGATGATGAGATCATAAAGGTATTGGAAAGTAACAACCTTTGGACAGTTCTCGGCTTGAGACCCTGCCTATCTTTTCCAGTTTGTCGTCCTCACTGCTTTCTGCAGGTCGTTACACTCGACGGTCGGCAAATAATGGATGCCTACTAGTCCCTGCCCAATGTGGGAACTGGAAAAATGAAACCACGATGCCAAAAGTTCTGTCTCAAGCTTAGGTTAAGCCCAACAGATGGCATGTGCTAGACAGGATCTCATTTACCAGACCTAGCGTTCACCACTTTATAACTTTTATCAAGCTCCTCCTACATTACGCCTAAAATCATTCTCATTAACGGATATCATAGCTCCTCCCTTGTGGGTGTATATTCCCTGTCAGTCAGTGACTGTACAACAAGTTTGAATTCCCACGCTAGGATCTTCTGGTTCAATTAAGCTGGCCAGAGCAAATAAGACAAGTCACACCTCCAGGCTACTTCACCTGTCATCACAATAAAATCCGACTTTGTCAATTCTTCTGCCAACACTTTCCGCTCACTGTGTCAATAGTGACCGTCGGACCGGCACTCCAGTTTAGGTAACCTCAGGGGGAATTAAACACAATTAGCCGGAGTTAGCTGCTCCTAAAAGTCTGGCTAGGAGATAATTATCTGACACTAACCGATGGTGTGCAAATCTCCAGTCAGTAAGTCTGCTTGGTCAGTCTTATCTCTGTACCTTGACACTTAACGTCTGGGAAAAAGTTTTAGTGTGTGATATCGCCAACATCCCAGGAGAATTAAATGCTTGTTCATTTCGCCTACTTAAAATAAAGAATGTATCCAAATCCCTATTTTCCTGTATACTTTCAAAATACAAAGAAATAAAAGTAGGTTAAGGAATAACATTCTGGAGTCACCGAGCGTATTGTCACAGAGCCTCTCCCTTAAGTTCGGTCACCCTGACCGCACATCTGCACGCTCTGTGGCTTCCAAGAATTTCAAGTCCTCCTTTGCATAACTGCCCATAAGTTTTCTGTTTCCAGTATTCTTTATGGCAGTGGAAAGTCCTGCACTCATCTGCAGATATCCCATGTCCTTTCATCCAGGATAATTCAATACTGTCATTGATCCTGGTATTGAGCGGGTATTCCAAGCAGTCGCTCGGTAATGTCCCTTCGTCTGGAGGTTCCTCCTTCCATCGGATAATAAAAGATCCATGCTTTGTCAACGGGACTCCTCTGCGCCGTTGACTGACAACCTCTGTGCGTTTCCTCACTTCGCCGCGCCCTATCTGCCTAGGGAGAGCCTGAAGTGTTCTACTAAAAGGATTAGTTGCAGTCAGGTTGGATCCTCTTTTCCTCCGTCTACAGATTCTTGAAAAATCTGTTACAAATCTCCTCTTAAAACGAGGGATATCTTCACTCATCGTGATCCTACGAAGTGAGTGCCACTTACCACTAACAATTTCTCTGAAGAGTGTCCATTTGTTGCCTCTTCGGTGCATTCTGTCTTTACCTTGCCAAATTGTCAGGGTGGAACTGTCTTTAACAAAGATCAGTCCAGAGTCAGAGCACGAAATCAAGTCAGGGTATACAGTCAAATCAGAAAAAAACTCAGGGTTTCCTGTAGACTGTAATGTGGAATTTCTTCGCAATGAAGTTTCCACCACCAGCTGAGATACCCCTGTCACTTCCTTCGAAGCAAAGAGTACTACAAGACCAGAATGTTGGGGTTCCCTACTATTCATGGCTTGTTCTGCTTCAGGGTCCTTCATCAGAAGTATCCATGTCGCCCCAGCTGTACAGGGCAGCAGAGACAAGTTGTCTCCCTGCTCACGAAAAGTATTTTCTTCTTCGATAATGGCAAACACTTCTGTCTGTCCATTATCGACGTGCACAGGCCTAGCAGAATTGTCCTGTTTATGTCGAGTCTCTAAGATCGTCAAGACGTCAAGAGAACTCTCCTCCTCATCTGCTATTCTCACCTTGGTCTGGCTTTCATATGCACAGTTCAGTGAAAGCAAATCAGGAGGTGTGTTGCCGCCATCGCAGTCAACTCCTTCGGGTGCAAAGTCAGAACTAACACATTCCATTAGGCATGCGGCCGCATCCAAGGAAATAGGGGACACAGGTTCAGCGTTATTCCCTACATCAGTCTGCTTTAATTCCTCTTCTTGCATGAAGGGACCAAAGGGGATATGGGAGTTGGGTAAGTCTTTGCCCTCGTCCTCATTAATGTCTGGTGTGTCAGTCGAACCGCTATGTCTACGGTTACAACCGTTATCACGCTTGTCACTACTGTCAGGTTCGCTCTCATTTATCTCGTCTGAGGTAATGGGAGTAAGGGGTTCCAGCAATGTAGATCTGGTCCCTTTAGAAGATTTCTGCTTCTTGTTCCATCTTTTCCTTTTAGGCTTAAGAATGGAAGTTAAGGGGTCCAGCAATGTAGATCTGGTTATCCCTAAAGAAGAGTTCTCCTTGTTGCCTCTTTTCTCTGTAAGAATAAGAGGTGTGAGATACTGTCCTCCGGTTTTTATGTTTTCTTCCTTAGCTGTTGAAGTTGGCCAAGGAGTGCACACCACAGTGTCTATATAGTGGGCCCCCACCATACCTGCTTGAGTTTCAGCCTGAGGTAATGGTTTTTCCTCGCATATACTCGCAGTTTCCTCAACGCTAATGTTTTCTGCTTGCTGTTTTATCCTATCTTTTTCTGCCCTCTCAAGTAGCAGTTTTCGATGAATTTCATCACTCTTACGCCGCATCCTTTCAGCAAATCCTTCCTGAATACACTCTATCTCTCTTTCTAATTCTTCTCTTATAAGCTGTATATCTCTTTCATACTCTACTTTCCTTAGCTGTTCCTCTCTTTCATACTCTTCTTTCCTAAGCTGTTCCTGCCTATTATATTCTTCTATCTCCAACTGGCGCTTTTTCTCTGCAGCATTACGGGCAACCATATAATCAAAAGTATCCATCTGGCATTTAATATATGTTTCTAACTGTGCCCCTACTCTACCCTCATCTATCCCGAATTTTCTTACATCTTTTTGGTACTCGGTACGTAAGTCCATTCTATCTAGAGATAAATGTAATACTTCCCCGAGGTAGGATAAGAAGGATATGTCAGAGCAAAGTACAGTGAACTTGGCACCAGAGTAGACTATGACAGCCGCACAAAGATGTAGATGGTGCAAAGCAGCCTACCAGAATAACAGCCTATAGAATACTATAGCAGCAAAAAGACAAGCCTATCAATGATCAAAGCGATGTTACACTCAGTCACTAATTATTAATCTCAATGATATGATGTCAGCATGTAATATGTTCTACAATCTATATCAAATGAAATATGCAAGCAAAAAAAAATCATCAATTCATCAACTCTAACTAAGCACTTAGATTAAACAATCAATGTTCATGAAATGTTCAATGATAGACAGTTAACTCATATGATTTCATCAATTAAATACTTTTACAGTTATTATAATTCTAATCTTCCCAGTTACCAATTACTAAGTATGATTTTAGTCTAAGAACTGGATGAAGAGTTAAAATGAAATCTATGAAATTAAACTTTTTATCGTTAGTCTAGGGTCTGCCGGGTTTGATCGCTGGCGGGACGCTACTTGTGTCAGGTTTTAATTCTAGAGAGCGACACAATGGTTACATGATGTTATAAACCCCGAGGCGAGATCCCCAATTGTCGCTGGGTTCTATGCCGGGACGAGATCTCCAATTGTCGCTGGCCCACGTGGGTAAATACACTGATTTAGTGAGGGTGTGGGTTTGAACCTTAACAATGCCCACCCACGTGAGAAACTGGACTATTATCTAAGCTATGTTGATCCTAGACAGTCCTGGATAGCCAAGAAAACAGCGAGTGGCTCGTTCCATGAAATGAAAGTTGCTGTACTTGTATCCACAGGAGTAGGAGAAGGGATAGATAGATATCTGGATACACCCACTGTGATATAATCCAGGTGCTCATTTAACCCCTCCGACTGCTCTCCTCTCCTGGCATTACTTAAAAGCCCCCATCAAGTGATTTAAATATTTGTTAGCTGAAGTAAACTAATATGCACAAAGACACTTGAACCTAAGTACACAATTTAATCAACTATGTGTTAACAACATGAAAAAGATTTATTTGAATAAATCGAAATTAAAATGAACTTGTTTAGGCTAGTAGAGTTGAAATGATGTGGATGATGAGATCATAAAGGTATTGGAAAGTAACAACCTTTGGACAGTTCTCGGCTTGAGACCCTGCCTATCTTTTCCAGTTTGTCGTCCTCACTGCTTTCTGCAGGTCGTTACACTCGACGGTCGGCAAATAATGGATGCCTACTAGTCCCTGCCCAATGTGGGAACTGGGAAAAATGAAACCACGATGCCAAAAGTTCTGTCTCAAGCTTAGGTTAAGCCCAACAGATGGCATGTGCTAGACAGGATCTCATTTACCAGACCTAGCGTTCACCACTTTATAACTTTTATCAAGCTCCTCCTACATTACGCCTAAAATCATTCTCATTAACGGATGTCATAGCTCCTCCCTTGTGGGTGTATATTCCCTGTCAGTCAGTGACTGTACAACAAGTTTGAATTCCCACGCTAGGATCTTCTGGTTCAATTAAGCTGGCCAGAGCAAATAAGACAAGTCACACCTCCAGGCTACTTCACCTGTCATCACAATAAAATCCGACTTTGTCAATTCTTCTGCCAACACTTTCCGCTCACTGTGTCAATAGTGACCGTCGGACCGGCACTCCAGTTTAGGTAACCTCAGGGGGAATTAAACACAATTAGCCGGAGTTAGCTGCTCCTAAAAGTCTGGCTAGGAGATAATTATCTGACACTAACCGATGGTGTGCAAATCTCCAGTCAGTAAGTCTGCTTGGTCAGTCTTATCTCTGTACCTTGACACTTAACGTCTGGGAAAAAGTTTTAGTGTGTGATATCGCCAACATCCCAGGAGAATTAAATGCTTGTTCATTTCGCCTACTTAAAATAAAGAATGTATCCAAATCCCTATTTTCCTGTATACTTTCAAAATACAAAGAAATAAAAGTAGGTTAAGGAATAACATTCTGGAGTCACCGAGCGTATTGTCACAACCACCAACATAACAGGGTACCATCACCACCAACATAACAGGGTACCAACATAACAGGGTACCAACACCACCAACATAACAGGCTACCACCACCAACATAACAGGGTACCAACACCACCAACATAACAGGGTACCAACACCACCAACATAACAGGGTACAATCACCACCAACATAACAGGGTACCATCACCACCAACATAACAGGGTACCATCACCACCAACATAACAGGCTACCATCACCACCAACATAACAGGCTACATCACCACCAACATAACAGGCTGCCATCACCACCAACATAACAGGGTACCAACACCACCAACATAACAGGGTACCATCACCACCAACATAACAGGGTACCAACACCACCAACATAACAGGGTACCATCACCACCAACATAACAGTGCACCATCACAACCAACATAACAGGGTACCATCACCACCAACATAAAAGGGTACCAACACCACCAACATAACAGGGTAGTGGCGACGCCATGAGATACCGTGGCTCATTTAACTAGGGAGTGGCGATGACATAACACGTGGCGGCTGTCCTAGTTTTACTATCCCGGGCAGGTAAGCTAGCTTTTGTGATCGTCCTTAACGATTCCCAATTTTCCTGTTGGGATCTAAACTCACAGCCTTCGGACCGCATGGGTAGCAATGTTTTTTTTTTTTTTTAATTTCCTGTCAATGTAGAAGGTCTTTAATGCCATCAATTAAATTCTCTCTTAACGCGATCTTTTTTCTGGTCCTTTAAATCTTGTCATGCTTAGCGCCGGTGTTGATAGTTCCTGTGGCAGCATTCTGATAAGATGATCAAACTATTTCATCTTCTTTCTAAATTAATATGGTGCATGGTTTTATTTTGTCAGAATTATGGCTACATGATTAACTACATATTTATTTATTCTGCCTGAAAGAATCAATTCTCACATTTCTCGGGTGGTTAAGTTGGCGGTTTTTCTCCTGCACTTAATTTCACAGGTGTTAATTTTTTCCTTTCACAATGTCCAAAGTCTGGCACTGATTGCACAGTGTTGGTATGAATATGCTGTTTATAATCTGTTTCTTGGCGCTCATCCTTATGTTTGGAGTCTTAATAATTTTATTAGTTGGTATGTAAGTGCACCGGCTCGTTGCCATTTTGTTTCTTTTTCCTGATGTGTTCTTTCATCCTCTGAGAATGTACTTTTTAGATATTTAAGTTCCCCAATCTTGCTTCAGACAAGTACCATTTCTTTATCCTTTTCTTTTGTCCTACTGTTTTTGCCGTAAAGTGTTGAAGTTAAATGTAGTTTCCTCTCTTCTGATAGTTGCGTAAATTGTGTTAATGTCATACGGTGTTTCTGTAGTGTGTTGTTTACTCCCTCTACCTATGCATTTCTTGGTCAGCCTCTCTTACCTTGTAACCTGTTGTTCTCATGTAGTACGCTAAACCTTCTGGCTGATTTTGTTCGCCAGTCTTTATGGCCTTAGAAAAATCAGAATAACAAAGCAGTGTTCACCCTTTGTGAATATGAACGAAAAAGACACAAACAATTGATGCATGATATAATATATAATAATGAATACAATTATTGTAAACTCCAGGTTGATGTCCAAACAGGCAGCTTTCTTCACTTTCAGGTATCATTTGTCACAGTTATTTCCCCTGGAACACAATTTGCCAGATTAGGTAATCATTATCAAGCTTAGGTTCAAACTTTGAACCAGCAAAGCAAACTCTGTTTGCAGAGTAATAAAACTTTCATCGCGCGGACTTGTGAACAGTTGGCTGTCCACCTTCAGCAAGAGTCGCCCTTTAATCGAGATTGTCAGCCCGACCGGCGACTAAAGACTGTCAGTCGTAGAGAAGATCACACATCCCCGCGAACTGACAGTTATAAACTGAAAGGTGATAGCGAGTATAGGCAGACCACACAGTGCCCCAGTAACGTAACATTACATCACACGATGTAATTGAGAAAGTGGAGCTTGAAAACTGGAAAGATTATAATTGTAAAATTTAAAAAAAATGATTCCCAGCATAAAAAATGAATAGTCCCCAACCTTTTCCCCGGCCCTCACCGCTCTTTTGCTTCCTCCCTTTCTCTTTCTCTGTCAGTTGCTGGTGAGATGTGATGTCAGTTTTTATGCAGTTGGTCATCCCCATGTATTATGCAATTTTGCATTATTTGAAGCCCCACCCTGGCTTTTGCCGGGTGCTCTGAATATAGCCGGGCCATAAATATGGCCAAACTGCTGAAAGGGGTTTCTGTGACCTCTCCACGGGTGATCCTCATCCGCATAGTATCACTTTGTGTCACCAGGTGTTTATCGCTTGTGCGATATCCCGGGGGGGGGGGGGGGGGGTAAAAAAGAGAGAGGGGGTCCGTTCAAAAATGCATCATTGTCACCGTCCTTAATTAGTTTTTCTAAAGTCTTTAAAAATGTATATATGATGTTACCATATCATCATCACCACCACCAGGCTACCATCACACAACATAAACAGGTACCATCACACACCAACATAATCAGGTACAAACATAACAGGGTACAAACACCACCAACATAACAGGCTACCACCACCAAACATAACAGGGTACCAACACCACCAAACATAACAGTGGTACCAACACCACAACACACAATACCACATAAGGTACCAATCACCACCAACATAACAGGGGTACAATCACCACCAACATAACAGGGTACCAACATCACCACCAACATAACAGCTGCCATACCACCAATCACCACCAATCAACACCAACATAACAGGGTACAAATCACCACCAATAACAGGGGGTACCAACACACCAACATAACACGGGCTACCATCACCACCAACATAACAGGCTACCATCACCACCAACATAACAGGGTACCATCACCACCAACATAACAGGGTACCAACACCACCAACATAACAGGTTACAACACCACCAACATAACAGGCTAACACCATCACAACAGGGTACATCACCACCATAACAGGGTACCAACACACCAACATAACAGGGTACCAATCACCACCAACATAACAGGGTACCAAACACCACCAACATAACAGGGTACCAATCACACCACCATAACAGCGGTAATACCAACATACAGGTACCAACACCACCACATAAAACAGGATACCACCACCAATAACAGGCTACCATCACCACAACATAAACAGGGTACCATCCCACCACCACCAACATAACAGGTACCAACCACCACCAACATAACAGAGGTACCACCACCATACATAAGGGTTACCATCACCACCAACATAACATGGTACCACAACACCATCACATAACAGGGTACCATCACCACCAACATAACAGGTACCATCACACCAACATAACAGGCTACCATCACCACCAACATAACAGGCTACCATCACCACCAACATAACAGGGTACCAACACCACCAA
>CAJHNH020000935.1:721904-740222 GCA_905116865.2 Candidula unifasciata | reverse complement strand
TATTTGCGTTTTTTATACGGTGACAGGTCTGCACTAGGATGAAACATGTATGGTTAATTCTGGCAAGTCTAAATGTCTGGGGTTAAAAAAAAATTTCTTTGGGGCGCTTCAGGGGCGCTGAAAACTGGAGCATTGGACGCCTTAAACACCTCACACCCCCCCCCCCTCCTTCTACAATTTATATGGAAGCTAAGCTACGCCCTCTCCCCGCATCTAAAGATGTTATATAAGTTAGTATATATATATATATATATATATATAATATATATATATATATATATATATATATATATATATATATATATATATACATACAAAACCTACTTCCTTTTCTTCTTCTTCTTCATCTTCTTCTTCTTCTTCTTCTTCTTCTTCTTCTTCTTCTTCTTCTTCTTCATTCTTCTTCTTCTTCTTCTTCTTAATCTTCTTCGTCTTCTTCTTCTTCTTCTTCTTCTTCTTCTTCTTCTTCTTTTTCTTCTTCTTCTTCTTCTTCTTCTTCTTTTTCTTCCTTCTCCTCTTCCTCCTCTTCTTCTTCTTCTTCATCATCTTCTTCATCATCTTTTTCGTCTTCTTTTTCTTCTTCTTCATCGTTATCCTCATCATCAACATCATCATCATCTTCTTCTTCTTCTTTTTAGTGATCGGTTCTGTATGCAGGTCCTCCATGGTACCCCATAGCTTGCTCTGCACACTTAGATCTTGAGGCCAGGTTTCTCTTATGCAGATTTCGCAAGAGGGAAAAGCTGAATGCAGTCGAGAAACAGACATAGAAACAAGTGAGAGAATCACTTCAAGAGACGGACGGTGGCCAACGGAGGGCGATTTACAGCATGTTTTGGGGATCAGTTGCAACCATCCTTCATTATATAGACAGCTCCCGAGTGATTGATTGATTGGATCACTGTTTAAATCAACAAGAGAAGCCGACAGAAGATCCCAATATGGGTTCTGAAATAGGAAACAAATGGACTGAGGTAATAATGACGCCCACGAGAAAGCCTGAGAGGAATTTTGTTTGTGGAGAGAGGCCAAAGGGGCTTGACTGTATTCCTTCCGTGATATCAAAAATGTTGCATGAGATAGAACGTATGGAGGACTAGATTCTGAGGTCTATGCGGCATGAGTTGTTAACCCTTTGGCTTGGTACTATGGATATCGCAACCCTTCGGCCTTGATTCCATGACAGATACAGTAAATTTGGGAGAAATGTGGCTTTTCTGCCTACACCCAGGCGTGACCCAGGACTACAAGTTAGGTTTAACCAAATACACTAGCGAGCCAGGCATTTATACACACACACACACACACACACACACACACACACACACACACATATATATATATATATATATATATATATATATATATATATATATATTTATATATATTAGGGATGTACCGAATATTCACTTCGTATTCGCTTCGGGGCCAAATGGTGGACCTAATTATTCGGTATTCGGCCGAATACTTGTGGTCGGGCCTAATACGAAGAGTAGTTACCTTACACCCGTTTCTGCACACACTGAGATGGACTGAAATAACTCACTCATTAAAACGATAGCTGATGTTGCCTAAGTCTGAAGTAGCGGGGAAACTGCGACCCGGTTGCGTGGTACAGCAGCTGGCAAGGTCTTTGCCTGCTGAATCGACCAAGGCATTACAGCAGAGGTTCTCAAACTGGGTGCGTATGCCAGGAATGCCGCGGCGAAAATCAAGAAGAGTCGGCTATAAATTGTGACATTATTAAAGAAGGCATGAAGATACTTATAAGTTAAAATTTAAATTGTCTTTCCTTGCCACTGTCGAAAAGAGTCCCCCCACCCCCCCCCCCTTTTTTTTTTTTTTTAAGTGTATCAAACTGCATAAAATGCCATAAGCAGCATGCTAAAAATTGTCTTTGAATTTATCTCGAGGTGTGACCGATCCTCTATCTGTATTCGTGAAGGTGCAGCAGATAAGTAAGTTTGTGATTACATTTTGGCTGAAATTTCAAAGTGGAAAATGTGGTCTTTACAATAGTAGCTGTTAGCCTCGTCAAGTAAATACTTATATTTAAAGGCAATGCGTTATTCGTTGCTGCTCGTGTGTGTGTGTGTGTGTGTGTGTGTGTGTGTCTGCGTGTGTGTGAATGTGTGAGAGAGAGAGAGAGAGAGAGAGAGAGAAATCATGCAGTTTTTCGTTTCTTTACGGTGTCTGGACCCAAATCAAATTTTAAGATATTGCTAACGAGAATAGGAAGGTGAGTTTAAATTACATGGAACGAACGGCCGAGCGAAAAATGGTTTTAAAAGTGGCGATAGCCCGAAGACAACTAATCAGAGACATCAATCAGAGGGAGGCACTCATCATTTTACGAGAAGAGGGAAGATGGAACATGTGGTGACCACTGGAAAGATCTGTGAAAGGAGGGATAGAGTAAGACAACGAGAGAAGATTCTTGACAGTCTTGTTGCATGGCATTTAGGTGTGTCAGCACACAAACTAATACATGCTGCAGGAGATGGCAGATTGTGGCGAGCCATAATCGCCAACGCCAGTCGACAAGGTACCTGATGATGATGATACCCTTTTCGTATTCGTATTCGTATTTGGCCGAATAGGTGGGTCGCTATTCGTATTTGGCCGAAAAGTGAAAATCACTATTTGGTACAGAGAGAGAGAGAGAGAGAGAGAGAGAGAGAGAGAGAGAGAGAGAGAGAGAGAGAGAGAGAAAGAGAGAGAGAGAGAGAGAGAGAGAGAGAGAGAGAGAGAGAAATCCGACGTAGGACACCGGAAGGTGGAAGGAGAAAACACAAGAACAGCAAAGAAGAATTTATTTATAGTGTTCAGAAAAAAAAAAAACCTATAAAGAAACTTGCAATTTATGAACAAAGACTGTTAAAAACAATATGTTAAAAAAGATTAAAGGAAATAAAACAAAGAAACACTGAAAGGAGGATAACAATTGTAAACGAAAAGGCACATTAAGAGTTAATGAACAAGAAGCGACATGGAAGAAAATAACAAAGAAAGAAACTGTGCGGAGAAAATGAAACCTTGCAGTCAAGAGACAAACAAGAAAGCCAAGTCTACAGGGATCGCCCCTTTCGTGGAGATGACAACAAGGCGTAAAAGAGACATCATTACCGACCAAAGGTCTGATTCTGTAATTCATAGAAAAAAAATCAATTTATGATTATAAAGAGGGACACAAACACGTTAATATTTCAAGAAATGAAATGTCACAAAGGCATGTTTTAGACCTTCGCCACGCCCATCTTCAGGGCTATTTATATCTAAAGATGGCTGTGACCTTCGCCAATGCCGGTCCCAACCTCGGATGAGTAAGGAGTGGGGTTGGGCGTAAGGCAATCTTCTCCACCATGTTGAAAACACACACACACACACACACACACACACATATATATATATATATATATATATATATATATATATATATATATATATATATATATATATATATATATATATATATATATTTGTGTGGATGTGTGTCGAAATCTATGCCTTAGAAGCTGCGAACGCGTTTCGTAATGCCGGGGTGCTATGTTTGATCCCAGCTGCGGCCCTTGCCCCTTGCGTTGGTTTCAACAGTGGTATCAGGATCCGACCGTCTAGAAAGCAATAGCAAACTGCTGAATGTAGAATTTGCCTCGAAAAAATCACCAGTCAAAAATTGCTGGATGTGGTTCTGCACCGTCCTGTAAAGGATACGCAACTTACTTACTATATATATATATATATATATATATATATATATATATATATATATATATATATATATATGTGTGTGTGTGTGTGTGTGTGTGTGTGTGTGTGTGCTACAGATACAGAAATTTGCAAGATAACCCCCCCCCCCCTCTTCCGTCATCTATGATTCACAGCATGGAACCCAGAGAGGCAACCTTCGCCTATGATCTGGCAACTTTTCATCGCCGCCCGATAAGCAGACAACAAACCAGCTGCCATTTTGTTAACCTAGTCAGAGGTGCATTGTTACGTAATCAACATGGAGCATAAAAGCTGACATTAAATCCTGTTCAAAACTCAGAAGAAGTGCCATTGAAGCAGTTGAATTGATGCAATGTTTATGGAAATAATTGTTTATCTTGTGCACAGATTTTCAGCTGGTATTCACGATTCAAAACTGGTGTGGAAATGATTACTAATGCGACTAGACCTGAGCGTCAAATTTATGTTCGTAATGAGGAACTCATTGCAAAATTCCGAGAACGGATACAAGAAGATTGTTGTTCGACTCTGAGGGTGATGATAGATGAATGTGATGTTAATACAGAGACTATTTGTAAAATTTTAGTGGAAGATTTGGGCAAGAAAAAAGTTGCTTGCCGGTTTGTATTCAACACCTGGCAATTTGTTTCTTCTTCATGACAATGCACCGGCTCAAAGGGCGGTAGCTGTACAGGAATTTTTGACCACAAAACAAGTGTGTGTTCTCAACCATCCACCATATTCCCCCAAATTAGTCTTCTATGACTATTTTCTATTCCCAAAATGAAAATTGCAATTGAAAGGACGCTTCTTTGACGATATTGATGACATCCAAAAGGCCGTAACATCGACTTTAAGGGCCACAACAACAAAAGAGCTTCACATGTCGTTCAAGCTTGCTACATCGTGCCACTTGCTGTATCAATGCACAAGGGGCTTACTTCGAATAAAATGCAGGTTATATCTTCAGCTGTGATTTTAATTTTATGGAATAAGTCTCATTACCTAATTGTCGGACTTTGTGTGTGTATGTGTGTGTGTGCGTGTGCGTGTGTGTGCGTGCGTGCGGGTGTATGTGTGTGTGTATATATATATATATATATATATATAGAGAGAGAGAGAGAGAGAGAGAGAGGGGGGGGGCAGAGATAGACAAAAAACTAATCCTAAACCAACAAAGTCTAAACAACAAGTTTGAAGATTTAAGGCGTGCCTACCGTTTCTGAATTAGAGTGACAGACAACAAAAATGGCTCGGTCATCTAGGAAGAACACAGTTAAACCAAACTGCAAATACGACCTCTGTTACAGCAGAACATCTGAGAGTAAGGTGAGGGGAAGACCAATAAAGAGAATGATATATGGTGTAGCCGAAACCTGCAAAAAGAGGAACAAATTCACCGCCCAAGAAACAAGAGAAGCACTCAAGAAATACGGAAACCCCGACACATAGCTACAACCTGGTTATCAGTGAGACGACCAAAGAAGAAGACACATCACCCCTACCTAGTATCATCCTACTGACCACGCAGTGGGTCAGCACAGTCCACCTAGGAACCACTCGTTTACACAAATAACCCCTGCACACAACTGCACTTACGCAACTCCTGCAGAAACAATTCTATAAATGAGGTTTGAGGTTTGAGGTTCTGAACAACGGATCAACATCATGGCACACGGATAGTAACCCATAAGAGCTCCGTTCTTCTTCTAACTCGAATCTGAGTCCGAAGAAGCTCATCACAGTGCACAAGCTCTAGAGCACCGGCGATGATCCTGAAATACTTTGGGTAGATTTTTAACTCCAACTTTAGGCTGCTCTTTTTGATTTCCAACTGCCAAGGGATTTTGTACGTGCGCAACAATGCACACGGGCGTCCGATCCCACTACCCAGAGACCAGGTGGAATTATTAGAAATCCAAGTTCACGGGGGAAAATCGCAGCCCTTACCGGGGATTCAACCCGGAACCTCTATCACTCGAGGCGGACACCGTGCCCCGAGACCACGCAGCCATCCTTCCCCCAGTTCTATATATATATAGCACTAGAACCGGACAATGTTACACTGAAAATGTCACGGAGTACACATATTTCCAGAACGCTCTCAAATTCTATTACTTCTTAAATATTATTTATCTAGCCTCATTTGGCGTCCGTTGCTGAATATCACTAATAAATTAGACCGGCTCGAGATGTTAAAATATACAATTTATCATCGGAAACTCGAATTGCAAATAAGATAGGACCTTTAAAAATCTGCAGAATATACCTTCCGAAACATATCCAATTTAAAATATTGCCTCTCCCGAGGTGGTCTTGGTTTGGCTGCATGACCCCTCACAGAAAGCGCGTAGGCCCGATATAGATGCCAGGCTGGGTGGCTGTTTTTGATATTAGGAATCGCAGCTATCAAGTCGGCATTATCGCAACGGAGATTTATTTACATATTTAAATTTGTAAAATGTATATTAAAACGTTTTATTTATGCCGCCATAGTTGATAAATTTGTCTGCCCTCCGAGTTGTAGAGAAGTTGCAGTTTTTCGTGGCAGAGATACGCAGATATACCGGGAGATTAATGTTGAGCTTCCGTCTGCTCGAATGTCTGGAATATTTGTTGCATTTACCTTCCCCACAATATATGACCTTCGGGGTTGTTAGTTATCCTGTTGTTTTTATCCGTTGTTATCAGCATCGTTATGTGTCGATAAGTGTTGTTGTTGTTGTTGTTGTTGTTGTTGTTGTTGTTGTTGTTGTTGTTGTTGTTGTTGTTACTTTTCCGTCTTTCCAGCCGATTGTATTATTTTGTGCTATGGCGGTGTTTCTCAATATTCTTAATGTCGCTACCATTCAATACAGTTCCTGGTGTTGTGACGACCCCCAACCATATAATTATTCCCGTCGCTACTTTATGACTTCAATAAATATTTGTTATGCGATGCTCTTTGGCGACCTATGTGAGAGTGTCGTTCGACCCAAAAATGGGTACTGGCCCATAGGTTGAGAACCGCTTTGCTAGCATAGGAAATACAGCCCGTGATGATGGACCAGCAAGACTCCCCTGTGTTAGGAAAGGTCTTCCATCACAGCGCTCGAGACTCTCCCATAAACGCTCTGCCCCATCTTCAGCAGCAAGCAAAGAGTTGCAATTCCTATGGCGCCTGTAACTCTCTGAGTAACTGTAACTGTCCATCTCGCCTTTTCCTTGAGTTTTGAGCGTTGGCCAGATCCCCCTCCCTGAACCCTATCCTCCTCAGACTGTAATGTTGCATTTGTGCCTCCGCACTGTTCACTCGCTGCCAAAGGGCCCTCACAAAATCTATTCACCGCCTATTGCGGGAGTCGAGCCCTGGTTAGCATTGAAAACTGAACTGTGAAACCACTTCACTAACCTCTAAGCCACAATGGCGCAATAAAAGTGCAAAAAGGGGAAAGGGGGATAAGTCAAAAACAAAAGACATTAAAAAGCTCGTGAAAGGAAACAGAAGACGACCCAGAAAGAAAACCAACGTACAGCAGCTGTTGCGGGCTGGTTTTACATCAACGAGGCAAATAACTGAAGATGCTGGAGGGGGAAAACGGGCTTAAATTGTCTTCATTTATCCAAAGCTCAAACCCCAAGATCACCTATTGGGTATATCTATCACAACTGACGATCATACTCCTACCGGTTCTACTGCTACCGGCTTTCCTCTGTTTAACGTGCCAATTACGGTAATGGCTATCGGAGTTTTGTTTACAATAAGTTCTTAACGAGGTTTTAACGAACCTCGATTTCTCTGAAAATGAACATGATTATGCGATGACTTGGCTTCAAACAAATTACGAAATTGGAGTTTTCTTATTACAGGTCAAATGTGGCTGAAGTTATCATATTATGTGTAAAATTTTGTTTCTACTTCGGTGAACTGGCATTGCAAATGTCATAAGGGTATATTTTAATGACAAACCTAGGGGACCTGTAACGAACTCACCTTGCCAGGTATCGCCCTGAGCCACGAGGTCTACTGCCCAGGGAAGAAATTATATGGTGTACCACCCTGTTGTGTTTTATTTTTCTGAAAAGGATTTGATAGAGTCAAAATGAAATTGAGCGTGTCGAAAGAGAGTGAACTATGGAAAGCCACACGAGTCAAATTACTTGTTCATTTGTAATTCTTAGGAATTGGGAGGGCTTTAAAATAAATGTAGTTGACATCAGCGGTTCTCAACCTGTGGGTTGCGACCCTTTTGGAGGTCGACAGATTTTTCTGAAGGGTCGCCTAAGACCACCGGAAAACACATATTATTCACTGAAGTTATGCAGTAGCAACGAGAAATTTGTTTTTGGTTGGGGGTCGTCAAAAACACGAGGAACTGAATTAAAGGGTCGCGGCAAAAGGAAGTTGAGAACCCTTGATTTACATCGATGTTATTAGCTGAAAGATTGTTTAGTTCAGTCGTTAAGGAAAGTTTTATAAACGAGGATTTACGCGATGGCTCAAAATTCGACAAACCATATTTCCGTGAAGAGTCGCCGTGGCGTAGCGGCTAAACGCTCTCCTGCTGACCGGAAGGTAATCGGTTCGGTTCTGACGGAACCAGACTTTATTCAACAAATGACCTTGGCTCCCAGGTTGACCCAACTTTGAATGGGTACCAGGTGCAGTCCTGGGAAATAAAAACGGCCGGCGTGACGTTAACCACATCACCTCTAAGTGTCGATTGGTCTATATAATATAGAAAATACAAAACAACTACAGACAAAGGCCACAGAGAGGGGAAGAGGAAGGGAGACGGCGGGAAAGAGACAATGAAGGAAAACAGAGAGAGACAGAGAGTGTCAGTGGGACGAGAGAATGACAGGTACGCTATGGGGAAGAGCAGAGTCTTACGTAAGGTGTGCCATAACGTTTTTGTTTTAAAATAAACGATTTAAAACGCGGTAAGCTAGAGAGAGAGAGAGAGAGAGAGAGAGAGAGAGAGAGAGAGAGGGAGGGGGGGGTGGAGGGGAGAGGAGAGAGATAGTTAGTTGTTACAGTTCCGGCATCACTGTAAACGAGCTTGGCCCATAATTGCTCAACCGCCTATGCCAGTGATTCCTGTCACAAACTGAGTCAGATACGCTGGATACTCCAAGTGAATGTCGTAGCCATACAAAGTGTCCTCAGTCAGCAAAACACACACGATTTGATCTGGCAACCATAAGGTGCATGCCTCCTTCCTTAAACACACTGCGAGACCAGGCATCATGAGAGAGAGTGAGAAAGAGAGAGAGAGAGAGAGAGAGAGAGAGAGAGAGAGAAACAGACAGACAGACAGACAGACAGACAGACAGACAGACAGACAGACAGACAGACAGACAGACAGACAGACAGACAGACAGACAGACAGACAGACAGACAGACAGACACACACACAGACAGACAGACAGACAGACAGACAGACAGACAGACAGACAGACAGACAGACAGACAGACAGACAGACAGACAGACAGACAGACAGACAGACAGATAGATAGACAGATACAGGAACGGACTGATAAGACAAAGGCATAAATAGGGTAATGAATATGTGTTTGTGTGTGTGTGTGTGGATAATTATTGACGAATAGTTATTTAGATGGGTGGGAATAAATAAATACATGGGTGGGTACATGTATAAATTAAGGTTAGTTGCGTATCATTTACATGACGTTACAGAACCAACCCCAACAGCCCCTGGCCGGTGTGTGGTTTTTCTAGGCTTTCTTGATACCACTGTCGAAACCAACGCAAGGCGCATAGCCCGCAGCTAGGATCGAACCCGGAATCCGGCATTACAAAGCGTTCGCATCACTTAGCCACAGAGCCGACTAGATATATATATATATGAGGGCTGTACCGAATATTCGCTTCGTATTCGCTTCTGGGCCGAATAGTGGACCCAATAACTATTCGGTATTCGGCCGAATAGTTGCGGTCGGGCCGAAAACGAATAGTGGTTACCTCACAACCGTTTCTGGACTGGTGGAAAAAAAACATCAAGACTTGGTTTATACTGTGAAGCGTTATCTTTGTGCACCACCTACGAGCGTACCAAGTGCCCCTTTATTTCCATCTTGCATGTGTTGCGAGTATAGTGTTTTTAGGTGTGTTGCTGTAGAAACAAAATGCAACACTTAAAAATGTAAGAGGGGCAGAAAAGCAAGTGTTCCAGTGTTGTCGGCTTGATTTCTTTGAGTGGAGTGTCCTCTTCGTTGATTCTTTGAAGTAACGGGAGTTCGTCGTCATTTATGGGTGTCGTATCTGTTCTTTCGTCGTCTCGTGGAAACGGCAGCGGCTGAATGTTTTGATCGACGTTCGGTTTCTTGATTGTCTTTGTTGTATGATCTTCTGGCGTTGGCCGCCCGGCGTCTGGTTTTGTGAGCTCGCGGGGGGGGGGGGGGGGGGGGGGGGGGGGCTGGGCGACCTGTAAGGACGGCATTGTTTTCTTCGTCGGCGTTATTTTTGTTTTTGATGTTTCGCCTTGCGGGTTTTCATTTTGACTCTCTGTATTTGTCGTATTTTCCTGTTTAATACAGCTGGAAATACCTTCAGTGAGACAAAAAGCTGGCCTAATGCTGACAACATGGAACGAAGGTTTTTTATGGAGGTGTGTCAGCACACGAACTAATACGTGCTGCAGGAGATCGCAGTTGTGGCGAGGCATAATCGCCCATGCCAGCCGGCAAAGCACATGATGATGATGATTCACTATTCGTATTCGTATTCGTATTCGGCCGAATAGTTGGTCCAGCTATTCGTATTCGGCGGAATAGTGAAAATCACTATTCGGTACAGCCCTAATATATATATATATATATATATATATATATATATATATATATATATATATATATGTGTGTGTGTGTGTGTGTGTGTGTGTGTGTGTGTGTGTGTGGGCGTGTGTGTTCGTGTGTGAATGAATGATAGATTGATATACGTGTAAATAAGTAAATAAATATGATCTATAAAATAAATATTTACCGACTGACAGACAGGCACACAAGCTATTATTTACTGCAGGGCGATGGATAAACAGGCAGGCAAAAGTATGGAAAGTTGACAGATTATACAAACACGCCCAATTTTTTTCTCTGTTCTCTTGTTAGTAAGAAACGGCAATGTCAGAAGGTATGTCCTCAATGGATGTTATGGATGTTGACAGACCGCCTAAAGTAGGAACGGGGCATTTCATTACAAGATGATGCTCATCTGCATGTTGCAAACATTGTGCAGGAAACATTAGTAAGAAAGAAGTGAGAAATAGTCATGCTATAAACGCATGGTTCAGTAAACAACCACAATTTTTTTTTGCCGCCTACCTAAGCAATGGGATGCTTGCCCGAGTGCCTGTGTGGGCCTACTCTGACCAACCCATAAAATTCAATTCATTCAAAGTGACTATTTTATATAAAGCCATTGGGACAGGTTTCAAATGAATTATATACCATCATCATCAGGTGCCTTGCCGACTGGCGTGGCGTGCGATCTCCTGCAGCATGTATCAGTTCGTGTGCAGACACACCTCCATGCCATGCAACAAGACTGTCAAGCATCTTCTCTCGTTGTCTTCCTCTATCCTTCCTTCCACAGATCTTACCACAACATGTTCTATTTTCCCTCTTCTCATAACATGGCCGAAAAATGATGACTGTCTCCTTCTGATGTCTGTGATAAGTTGTCTTAGGGTTCCCGTCTCTTTCAAAAGCTCTTGGTTGCTCTTTTTGGCTGTCCAAGGTATTCTAAGCATTCTTCTGTAAATCCACATCTGTGAGGCCTCATAAATTGTTTGACCTACCTACCGATTGTCCAGGATTCACAACCATGTGTTAAAACTGGATGGGTGTAGCAAGCAAGAATTCTTTTTTGTTCTAAATCTCAATGACAAGGATATATTGAATTGTGTGTGTATATATATATATATATATATATATATATATATATATATATATATATATATATATATATATATATATATATATATATATATATATATATATATATATATATATTCTTTTCCACACCCATAGGCGTATTGGGAACATAGGGCTAGACCTATATTTGTATAGACCAATCGGCACCTGATGGGTATTGTGGTCAGCAGTAGCCGGTTATATAAAATCAGTAACAGTGTCTCGTTTTACCTGTCAACAAAGAAACACAATACAGAGAACGTTTTTGGCTAAGCCACTTCTAAATACATTAGTAGTCAACAACATGATATGGAATCATCCTTTAGAAATTAGCACGGTCGATTTAAATCCTTCACAACCTGTGATGTGAGTGACATACTGTGACAACAGATAAGAGATTTGGATAATTAGGTTTCAGCTTGATCGTGAATATTTCATGAAATTAATGGCTTCTTACCTCTTGGCTCACGCGGCGAGCATTCATTTGAAACTCGAATTTGAGAAGAAAGGTTGTCTCTTGGGATGAGGAAGTCTCCGCCATTGTTAGCTTTGACGGGCGTGCAAAAATATCATATGGTAATTGTTTGAGTTTTATTTTGGGGAAAGACAAGCTAGTTAGTTGTTCGGTTATCACAGGTGATGATCACCAGTTCTTTCATGCATTGGTGACTAGATTAGGTTTTGTAAGTATCCAATTGACTGATGATTCTAGCACTGAAAGTTCTTGAGCAGTGTGGACTGGGAATTGAGGCCGCGTCTCTCCGGTGATTTGCTTCAGTATCTTTCCTGGTTTGTGTTTTCTGAATTGCTGCTGCAGTTCTAGCAGCTTCATAATCCGCAGCTTCTCGATGAAGAGAGGAGCACCAGGAGGAGTCTACCTGAACCAAAGATCACAGTCAAGGGAAAGAAAAGTAGCAATGTAGCAAGAGAACAACAATGGCATTCTTTGAATTTAAAATTCATTATCATGAAGCAGGCTCTTTGTAGATCGTCGCTTTCATCACGGTCTTCCTGAAAGAAACTCGGTCTCTAGCTAGCTGTTCCACCTTGGACACTTTCCAAACCAGCATATCACTGATATTATTTACACATCTTCTTGCTGGTCGTCCCCTGTCCCTCTTTTCTAGTCATGCCTTTTGCTGTTGTTTTTCTCCCCCAGTCGCCATAGCTCATTCATTTTCCGAGCCAAGATCCTGTTTACTGGCAAATCTTCTTTGATGTTCAGATCTTTTAGGATGTCAGTATTTCTTTCTGTCTTCTTCTTCTTTCTATGTACCCCAGTGGTGTATTTACGCCCAACAAACTAGCGCCAAGTCGTCTTGTCCTATGCTTCCGCATGCACGCAGCTCACCCAATGTCTCTATCTCTCTTAACTTCACTCTTGAGCTCTGTCTGCCGTTTCTTCTATCCCAAAGAAATTCAAATTATACTGTTTTTAGGTTTGCTCAGTCCATGTCCTATCGAAAGCCAATGTCTTTTCTTAATCTCCGGCCTTAATCTCGTCTACTTTCAGTTAACTCTAACACAAATACGGCCTCCGTGGATTAGGCGTTTCGAGTCTTTATTCCAACGTACCGCGTCCGAAACCCACTGCTGGCTGTATGGATTTTTATCATGGTGTGCGGCGTCGCAGGCGGCCGCAGCCTTAAATGGGTACCAGGATGTTTATCCTGGGAAAGTAAAGACGGCCGGTGTAATGCTGACCACATTACCCACCTAGTGCCGATTGGTCTGTAAAAATTTGGGTGCTCTCCTTATGCCCGATACGCCCAAAGCGTGAAAAGGGATCTTTACTTTACTAAAACAGATTTTCCTCCAGGCCATGATGCCAAACTCTTCAGTAACTTCTCTGCTGGTGTCCCTCTGCGTTTCTCCCCTTCTAACCTTCTTCTTATCTCAGCGACCAGTTTTCCAAAGATATAATATGCGAGTCCTATCATATTGTTAGTTACTTAATTGCGTATCCTTTACAAGACTATGCAGAACCAACCCCAGCATTTTTTTTCGGTTGTGGTTTTTATAGGCATATTTTTCGTTCAGTAGTTTGCCATTGCTTGCTGAACGGTCAGCTCTCGGTACCACTCTGGAAACCAACGCAAGACTAACCGTCCGCAGCTGTGATCGAACCCGGCACCCCAGCATTATGAAGCGCGTTCGCAACGCCGACTATCATATAGTAGGTAGTAATAATATATTATGTAGGAGACTGCAGCATATAGGTTCTGAACGCAGGTTCATTATCACAACATACCGAGTCTGATTCAACTTTGATATCGTAATCATAATATCAGAGATGAGACCTCTAAGGAGAGCTGGCAGAAGAGCGACAAGAGATCATCATCATCATGTGCCGTGCCAGCTGGCGTAGTCGTTAGTACATCTCCACAGATCTCGGTCTTTTGTGTTTTGGATCGATTTCAATATTGACATTTTTTCATGCTACTGGTGATATTCCTCCATGCCACTGTCTTAAACCATCCACCTTAATTTCTCACCTGTTTCTGCCTCTTCTACCAGTGATCTTTCCAGTCGTCACAATGCTTTCCAGTGCTCCTGTTCTCCTCACATGACCAAAGAATTTTGTTTGTCTCATCTAATTGTTGAATATAAAGTTCTCCTTTCATTAGCCATTTCCAGGCATTTAATGGTGGTTATTCTGGCAGTCCAAGGTATTCTCAACATTCTTCTAAAACACCACATCTCAGCTGCCTCCAGACTCTTCTTAATTTGTTAACTCATATTCCAAGATTCACTATCATACAACAGAACAGGCTCGATATAACATTTTAATACTCGTTTTCTGATGTTAAATGGGAATGGCTTATTACATAAAATACTCTTCGTCTTCTGAAAAGCTGCCTTTGCATGGACAATCCTGCTCTTAATTTCTTTTACACATCGTCAATCTTACGAATGTTCCCAAATACGAAAATGTATTGATTTGGTTAACCACTTTCCCTTCTAAGAAAAGAGATACAATTTTAAAAGACTAAGAATTGCAAGAGAGCATTGGTACAGGATACTGACGAGCAACAAATAAAAGTGTTTGGTCATCTTCTCTGACTGCCGTAGCACCAGCTGCCACATATAACAACGTTGAAAA
Organism: Candidula unifasciata; assembly: GCA_905116865.2. Classification (NCBI taxonomy): domain Eukaryota; kingdom Metazoa; phylum Mollusca; class Gastropoda; order Stylommatophora; family Geomitridae; genus Candidula; species Candidula unifasciata. Next base: position 725,472 of record CAJHNH020000935.1, on the reverse strand, counting down.
CATGTAATGAAACTAGAGCACCGGAGACCTCGTAAAATTTGAAACCAGAGCACTGAAGACCTCGTAAAATATGAAACCAGAGCACTGAAGACCTCGTAGAATATGAAACCAGAGCAGTGAAGACCTCGTAAAATATGAAACCAGAGCACTGAAGACCTCATAAAATATAAAACCAGAGCACTGAAGACCTAGTAAAATATGAAACCAGAGCACTGAAGACCGCGTAAAATATGAAACCAGACCACTGAAGACCTCGCAAAATCTGAAACCAGAGCACTGAAGACCTCGCAAAATATGAAACCAGAGCACTGAAGAACCTCGCAAAATATCAAACCAGAGCACCTGAAGACCTCGTAAAATATTGAAACCAGAGCACTGAAGACCTCGTAAAAATTTTTACCAGAGCACTGAAGATCTCGTAAAATATTGAACCAGAGCACTGAAGACCTCGTAAAATATGAAACCAGAGCAACAAGAAGAGTCTAGAGAAATGATCAACTTTTACAACGCGTTAGAAAGTGAGAGAGGGCATGGGAGCGATCCTGACTCATTCTTTCCATGCCGCACCTTTCCCCTGCCAACTCCAGAAAAACACAACTTCGCTGAGGTTACTGTTAAAGAAGAAGAAGAAGAAGAAGAAGAAGAAGAAGAAGAAGAAGAAGAAGAAGAAGAAGAAGAAGAAGAAGAAGAAGAAGAAGAAGAAGAAGAAGAAGAAGAAGAAGAAGAAGAGAAGAAGAAAGAGAGAAGAAGAAGAAGAAGAAGAAGAAGAAGAAGAAGAAGAAGAAAAAGAAGAAGAAGAAGAAGAAGAAGAAGAGAAGAAGACGAAGAAGAAGAAAATCCTCACATCTCTAATTTCCCACTGCGATTTCATCTCATCAGCAGCCAAACAACAGGCACTCAACACTGACAAAATCATACACCTCATTAAAGAATGACATTTCCAGATAGAGCTTTTTAGCAGCCAGCCCAGACAATTCCCTTGAATGTCTCTGGCAGCATCACCTTCCGCCAAGAACAAAACAGCCATTTCTTCTCCTATCCACGCCACTTTCATTACAAGCCGATCCTGGGGAATGCACAATTTGCGTTAGTCTTCACACAGCCTTTGGAATCTCATCAAACATCGGTTATGAATTATTGAAAAATGTCATACAGTCACAATGGCCGCCCGCTGTCCAAGCCATTAATTCTCATCAGAAAAAGAGAGAGAGAAAAAAAAAGATAACTTTTTAGTTTTAATTCTCTTTCTATATGTGATAGCGAAGCCGTATTAGCTATTTGCCCGGCTTCTATAGAAAGAGCTTTTATTGATTCTGATAAAGTAGAAATTTTCGCCAAACTTACCCAAAGCACATTAACGTACGAATATGATTGAATAAGGAATAAACTTCTTTAAAAGAACTGTCAATGCTCAGAATTTTTTACGTGAGGGAAGTTCACTTTCATGATTATTATTAACTTGTTAGATAATAATTTTTTTTTAAAATGGTATTTTGGTTACAGATAATCTGTGTTTGAGATCCACGCATGATCCCGGCTTTAATAGGAGTAACTCTGAGGATTTTGACTGGTTTAAAACAAATAAAGCTTACAAATTGAAATCTTTGATTCTGCCGATGACTTCAGCGAGCAGTTTTATATCACTACACTTGCGTGTTGGTTAGCGAATTATAATTTTCTTCTTCTTCTTCTTCTTCTTCTTCTTCTTCTTCTTCTTCTTCTTCTTCTTCTTCTTCTTCTTCTTCTTCTTCTTCTTCTTCTTCTTCTTCTTCTTCTTCTTCTTCTTCTTCTTCTTCTTCTTCTTCTTCTTCTTCTTCTTCTTCTCTTTCTTTTTCTTTTTTTTCTTCTTCTTCTTCTTCTTCTTCTTCTTCTTCTTCTTCTTCTTCTTCTTCTTCTTCTTCTTCTTCTTCTTCTTCTTCTTCTTCTTCTTCTTCTAGTTCTTCTGCTTCTCCTCATCCTCCTCCTCTTCTTCCTTCTCATCCTCCTCCTTTTTCTCCTCCTCCCTGGCTTACTTCTTCAGGTGTCAAAGGATATACACGCTTCTGGTCTGCGATCTTCTGACAGCCTTGACCAAGACCGTTGGTAGTACGTGCGTTCCTGCCTTGACAACAGACTGTTGATGCTGTTGTGGAGTTTCTCTGTTATTCTTTTTCCACCTTGCCCTTGGTCTGCATCGGACTCTACATCTATCTGATCCTGTGGTGTATGTCATTTTGAAAGGGACCACACGACATTCAGTCCGAACGGAGGGACAATTTTTTTTTTAGAGAGGATATCGCTTATAGAGTATTATTACACTTAAGATGATATCACGTGGTAGTCTTCTCCTCGGCGCTTTGCTATTGAGAATATGCGCGCGCAGCTTGCATTGTGGTAGTAGAGTAACTGATAGCTTTCATTGGTTGCAGTGTCTACATGAGTACCATAAACATGCAGGGAGCGTTCTTTTCACTATGTTAGAGATTAAAATCGAGTCGGTTTTTTTTTTTTTGTAACAATAAATAGAAAAATAATTTATCTTTGGCAATTCAAAGTGTAAGAAGTGATTGCATACATTCCTTACCACTGCATCAGACATAATTCTGCATGGAAACTGATTTTATTTTCATTTTGGAAATCTGAACGTCCGTGTCTGGCAGTGATAGCAAAGAACGTGTTTGAATATACTTTACTACACCCGCGTATGTAAATTCAGTGATTCAATGAGTATGATCCGGAGGGTTCAGGCAGGTTCCGTGCAAAGATAATGGTTTGAATCATTACAGAAGTCCACTATACATGGAGTCACCTTTATTTTTGTTCCGGGAGACGCAGGCGTCGATGGAAATGAAAGAGCTGACAGGTTGGCTGGATCCGCTATCACTACCGACGGTCAGCCTATGGATCATGCTGATATTATCAATGCCCTCAGAGAAATGGGAAGGATAGAGGACTTTGGTGGCAGTGAATCCACATCACTCGCCAGAATGGCAGATATGGGAATTAAGATCGGCATAGCAAAAAACGAGACGCACACCAGACACGCCAGAGGACTTGTTAATCAACATAGAACTGGTACTATTAGCCATCGGACGTTGGGGTTCATACTGAGGGGAGGATCTGAGCACCTATGGACATGTCCGGAGTGCAATGATGATAACCCAAATAACTAACTAACTAACTACATGGGGGCTTCCTTTGTGCCTGTCAGGACTGTTGTATGTTTAGGTATAGGTTCATTCTAAATTTTAAAAAAAAAAAAGTTTCGTTAGGGTATTAATTTCTTAATCCTATTGACCTTTTTTCGGTGAATGTTGCTCTTGGATATTCTCCGATACTTAAATTATTGCCCACTCATCGCCAAACAGAAGCGCTTTATAGAACGTTGCTATCTTCACGGCACGCCTCTAGCCAATTCTCCAGCCCTGTGTGTTTTCATCGTCAATGCATCTTTAGTGTCTGGTGTCCCCTTAAGCGGAGGTCGATCTCTGCCTCGTTTTCCGAAAACTGCACTCTCCGTCACCGTCCTTTCTAGAACACTATCGCGATTAACAGCTATTGCCCACTTTCTTTCTTTTATCGTTTCACT
>CAJHNH020000935.1:686904-719404 GCA_905116865.2 Candidula unifasciata | reverse complement strand
AGAAATTGCATGTACAAGTCAAGTCAGTTAAATCCACTAAAAACTGAAGCGGTTGTTAATTATTGACACAAAACGAGAATTAATTTTATAATTATCCCTTGTGGCCTTGCAGGCTGGGCTATTTTTGTGGTGATTTTAACAAATAATTGCGGTAATGATAAAAAATTTTAAAAACAAAAATAGTACTGTGTTTTGCTGTTTTGCCCACAGCCTCTAATGTTAACTGGCATTTCTTACTTCTTCTTCTTCTTCGATCCTTCTGTCAGAAAACTTATACCAGGAGGCCGGTAGCCTTTGTGAAAGCTATCATGCAGTCCATATCTTCTCGTGTACTACAACTTGTTCATTGTGGCTGGAACAGGCCAGATTGCGTCTCTGTTGTCAGCATACAGTTGACAGTGTTGGAGCACATGCTCAGCATTTTCGGGTGCCACGCTGCAGGGACACGTCTCCGTATTTCCTACACTGAAAAATTTGAACGTATGTTGACGAAATCTGTTGTGCCCAGTCCTTAGTCTGAATATAATACACCGTCCCTCTCTAGAGAGGCGATGAATTCTTACTTATGACCCTTAGATGTTTGTTGTGTCTAAAATGTGTACCAGAAAAAAAGGCAAACCTGGAAAAAAAAAAGAATAAATAAAAGTAAGGAAGAAACCGAAGTAATGGTGGTATCAAATAATTATTCCTACATGTTTAATAAAAGTCAATGGTGTTATTTTGGGACAAGTACAAAAATTCAAGTATCTTGACACATGGATAACATCAGATCAAGGATGCATTACTGAGACAGAAAACAGAATAGGACAGGCAAAAACTGCATTTTATAAAATGAAGAACATATCTTATGCATTATGTCTCTGTCATTGAGGGTTAGAAAAAGAATTATTGCTTACCACATACATCCAGTTTAACATATGGCTGTGAATCTTGGACAATCGGTAGGTAAGCCAAACAATTTCTTGAGGCCTCAGAGATGTGGTTTTACAGAAGAGTGCTTGAAATACCTTGGATATTCAAAAAGAGCAACCAAGAGGTTTTGAAAGAGGCGGGAGCCCCAGGACAACTAATCACAGAAAACAGAAGGAGACAGTTGTCATTTTTCGGCCATGGTGTGAGAAGAGGGAAAATGGAACATGTAGTGACCATTGGTCAGATCTGTGAAAGGAGGGATAGAGGAAGACAACGAGAGAAGATTCTTGACAGTCTTGTTGCATGGCATGGAGGTGCGTGGGCACATCAAACTGATCCATACTGCAAGAGATTGGGATTGTGGTGAGGCATGATCGCCCACACCAATCGGCAAGTCATTTGATGATGATGATAAGCAGGAGCCATCCTGGTGTAGTAGCTAGGAGTTCACCTGCTTGATCCTAAGGTCGTGGGTTCAAATCCGAAAGGAGATGGACCTTTTTCAAATATGACCTAGGCTGAGAAGTCGACTCAGCCTAAAATAAGCACCAGAAAAAAGTCGTGGGAAGTAAACGCGGCTGGTGGGATGTTGACCGTTTCATCCGCCGAGTGCCGACTGGTCTATAAAATATAGGTCTAGCCTTATGTGCCCAGTACACCTGATTACGTTTAGAAGTGTTCTTTACACTTCTACTACATCAAAGCATTAATTAGGACCGTCAGCTAGACGGGTGGATTTCCTTCGTCCGTCCTTTGAAACACTCAACGGACGTATTAAATTGAGCGTATCAACACAAAATGAATAAATAATATTACCGACATTTATGCTTTCAATACGTGATAATATAAACGTAGATTTTGTACACATTAAAAAAAAAAAAAAAATTGAGACTTACACTGAAAATATGTCATAAAGCTTCTTTCTTTTAGGACAAAAATAATTATAAATCTGTTTTATTTTCGGGAAAACCCAAGTTATTTTCGGTAAGGTGATGGAGTTATTCTGTCGGGGGGCAAAAGTAAACATCCTAACATACACAGTGCATGGCGACAACACTAGCCGTGCGGCCCTAATTCATCAGACTTAAGGCCCCCTCCTCTGTCTACACCACCCTAAAAGGTGGTAAAACAAACTGTAGTGACAGTTTAGTGACAGTTTATTAATTGAACAAGAGAAAAAAGTGACTTTTGAGATGAGAGAGAGAGAGAGAGAGAGAGAGAGAGAGAGAGAGAGAGAGAGAGAGAGAGAGAGGGAGGGGGTAATGAATGTCAAAAGAATGACGCAGAAATTAGTGGCAAGAATAGGCACTTGCTTGTAGAGAGATATTAATATATTAGGATTCAAATTGGAAATCTTCAAAAAAATAAGGTATGATACCATACTTTGCAGTCTCTGCTACAATCTTAACCATTCGTGAGTCGGAGGATTTGTGGACTACGAAAAGACCTTCGACAGTGCTAATGCGGACTGATAAGAAACGATGGAATCCCACATAAAAGCATTACCTTGATAAAGACACTATCATCATTGGCGATCGGGTCGCCCATTAGCTGGACAGTGGACGACTTCGTCGTCGGTCCTGACAATATTTGGGTATCAACACTGCAAGGGTCCTTTTCTTGACTACTTGGTGGCGAGCAATGCTAAGCCATACTATATGGCGCAGATAAACCTTGTCACAATTATAACCTAAAGCTCCCCTTTAGGGGATGCTGGTTGAACGTAACGACTTTTTATTGTTTTTTGTTTTATTTCATTGAAAAGGACGGACGGCGGATAGACACTATATAACGAGATGAAATGTCGAGTTTTTTACTAGTAAAAACTATCATAAATTCGAAATTAGACAGCGATGCCATTTGTTGTCGCCTTAACTACACATGAGTATTCTAAGCCACCTCCTCCCCCTCTTTTTTCCCCCTTTGGGATCGGGGGGGGGGGGAGGACGAATAAATAATGGACCCACTGAAAAGACCCACAATTTAGGCAGTGAAGTAGATAAAGAATGGCGGTGGAAAAAAAGGGGGGGGGGGGTAAATGAGATATACGACTACAAAAGGCAAAATGACTTATCATGACGATGTGAAACAAAAGGCTAGGGAAAGCATCGTGGGTTTTGAGGTCCTATTGTGGGGAAAATAGGAATAGACCCAATGCCTCCCCAACAAGCATGTCGTAAGAGTTGACTAATTGGGTGCTTCGCCGTAGTGCATCTACCTGAGAGGCAAGGAACCAAGAGTCTGCATACTAAGCCAGATTTATGAATTGGATGTGCACTCAAAATTTAGGTTCTGAAAGAAGACTGAAGTTCGGAGGTGGACGAACACCCAGAACTTTTTACTGGAGCTGACAGCCGGTGAACGAGAAGAAGAAGAAGAAGAAGTACTTATATAAAACTGAAACACGGACACATACTAAAGCAGTTACAAATTTACTAGAAACATTGATTGGTTTGGCCATCTCGTTAGAATGCAGCAAGATCAAATACCATCAAAAGCACTACTCTCAGAAGATCAGCTACAAGAGCAAAAGGACGGCCGCGAACAACATGGATCGACAACATTAAAGACACTCTCCGGAATGACAATAGCCAGTGACAGCCAGTGTGCACTGAATTGCAAATTATTCCTTTCACGACGCTTAACCGCAGTAGGGGTTTATGATGATGATGATTGATTGACTAGTCGATGCGCAGATTAGAGGAAATTTAATGGTTTGATAAATTCACAAATGTAAAGCTATGGAAGAGAAGTAAAAAAAAAAAATTACAGTGAATCGTGAGGTGAGGAACAAACGCTGACTTTGGATAGGGCCCACGGGGAGAAAACCTGATAACAATATAACTAGAATGACATTGCACTGGAACTTACAGGGTCAACGGAATAAAGACAGACACATTTTTTATTTTAAATAACACACACACACAAACACATACACACACACACACAAACATACACGCAACACACATATAGAGAAGTGAACTAGAGAGTGAACTTAGCATGATGGCGAAGACATGCGCTGCACTGAATGGAACAGTAGTAGATAACACTACTCGACGTGAGTTGGTTGAGGGCCTATGCTTGATATGGGGATTTAGGGGAGAAGACGAAAACACATACCACCCACGACCGGGTGTACCACCCCTGTTATTTCTGCCGTCCCTATAGTCAACGTCATCATTGTAACTATAGAAATACCAGGGGCTTTCAGAAAGTAATGAAGAAGCATGACATTTTGCAAATTTCAAATATGACATGTGCCGATTGTGTATATCAAACTGCCATGCAACCGGCCAAATAAAACGGTTGTACCAAAGTTTTGAATTGGACCGTGTAAGCAGCAAATTGTAATAGAGAAAGAAAGTGTTGGGAACATTTGCAGCGTCTGTGTGATGTGTATGGAGGTTTTCAATCGACAGGAGTACAGTCAGTCGCTGGGTTCAGAGAATCAAAGAATCAGGCAGTGGAGATACAGAGTTGCTTGATCGACCGCGCTGTGGATATCTTGGCGTAGCCACTAAGGCAGATATTTTTGAAACGCGCTGAGGGCAATATTCTCACTGATAGGAGAATCACTCACTACTCAACAATTAGCCTTAAAGTTGTCAGTCAGCAATTGTAGTGGTATAAAAACTGTAGGAATTTATAAGGTTTGTGCAAGATTGGTTCCTCGAAGTCTCTTTGATGACCATCTTTAGCACAGGCAAGTAATTTCTGCTGAAAGGATCGTTTCAGTGATGATAGTGAGAACATTTTGGCTAAGATCGAAACCAGATGAGAAAACCTGGACATATCATTTCGAACCTGAGACAAACAGACATTCAGTGGAGTGGCAACACCCGCAGTCACCACGAAGAAAGAAAATCGTTTAGCTGGACAAGTCATGATCACTGCCTTCTAGGAAAATGGAAGGTGTGATTGTTGTGAATCTTATACCAAGAGGAGAGAGAATCAATTCGCAAAACTGCATTAAGACACTAAAAAAAAACCCACACTCGGTCAACGTTTACGCAGAGTTCTACTGCACAAGAATCCATCATACCTGCTTCTCCTTCCACGTCAATGCGGGCCTCACACAAGTCTGGCAACGCGGGCAGCAGTCACAAACTGGGTTCAACTGTACCACCCCATTCAACGTATAATCCCGATTTGACCCCCTCTGATTGCTATCTGTTTTTTCCATTTAAAGGTGCACTCTGTGGACAAAATGTTTGAAGATGACAAAAGACTGACCGTTTAACCCCATCAGGACATCACACCGGGCGATAAACACCCGGTGACACAAAGTGCCACCATTCGGGTGACGATCACCCGGGGACAGGTCCAAAAAATGCTGTTCAGCCAAGAGGTTAGGTTATGTTAGGGCTCCCGGCAACTGCCGATGTGGGAGTCCTAACAGAAAAGAAAAAAAATGCATTCGACATTGGGAGGCACTGATGATACAATTATTATGACCGATGAGTGATTCACGCAGCGAAGAAGTGGCTTCATGACAAAGACAAAATCCGGTTTTACTTGTTTTACGTTGACATCAATCAGTACACATTAATGGGATTTATGCTCAGTAATACCGATGTTTACACGACATAGCCATGCATACTATGTTTAAATTTCATTTTTTTTTTCAATAACAGTGTCACATATTACTCCTGTCACGTGCCTGATTTAAGGATTTCTCCTTAAGAACCAACAGCACTCAGAAATAATTATGTTGAGTCGTTGGCTCGTATTGGTCTAAGGGATGCCCAGTGGCCAATATACGCTCAACTTATTTGAGGAGTAGGGCAACTCAAGTTTTGGCACTACAAAATATATATTATTCCTAGGCACACTTGGCTGGACACCCCCACTACTATAAAAAGATAGCCCTCAGGTTATGATAGTTTACTATCATAACCATGTTAACACAGATAACAATTATTACTCACACACACATCAAAGCTAGACAGTTAGAATGGTGAAATAGGGACACTCAAGTCAGCTATGAAAATGTATGCATGTAATCAGTACAATATATACATAAAATAGTGAATAGGTAAACCAGATCTCAGTGGATGAAGCTTAGTACACAATGACACGACCCAGATATTGAAGCAGCCAGATTGCCTTGAGATGTACACGAGTTCATCACTGGAATCTCGCGAAGCTGTGGAAAGAGAGCATGATGATGATTAAACGATCACTTAGCCCAGTTCGTAGGTCGATGCTCCCCTCAGTCCATAGTGATTCGACTGTAGTTGACTCAGGTATCTCTGCCTCTAGTTGATCTGGTACCTGTTGATTTCCTCACCATCAAGGACACATAAACTGCATAGGGACTCAACAAGTCTCTCTCACAGGTCAAGTCACAAAAACTGTTTCAGAGCCCAACCAAGCTCATGAAGACTGGTTCACTAGATGAACGACACAACGTCTGCAAATGTTCACTCGTCCTGGAGCTCACAAACACGCTCTTGCCATGTTGAGGTAGTGGCATACAGGGCCGGACATGGTTATGCTTGGTGCATAGAATTGTATGGGTTGGTGGTTGCTGGCTGGACTGTGATTCGTCTGCCTGATCTCTACAGAGGTCTTATCCTGTCAGGAAAGAACTCAGAATTAGTAATTACCAAGAAGGTATCATCCTGTCAGGAAAGAACTCAGCATTAGTAATCAGCCTTAAGCACACATCAGCTCCCCCCACCTCTGCTCCCCTTCATCATTCCTAAGAGTGTACTCTCAAGACCAGGAGAAAATGTCCTTTCATTTATATGTCTGTAAACTAGTGCAACCGATAGAAAATCATATATATATATATATATATATATAGGATATATATATATATATATATATATATATATATATATATATATATAGTGGAGATAGATAGACACTACCACACATAAATCATCCTCTCCCCCCCCCCCTCACATTTGCACTCAGACATACAATGTTTCCAGTTAGTACCCATAGATATTCCGTCTCCACAGGCCATTCATTACACACCCACTGGATCTGTGTCAAACACACCTCGCCGCTGAGCGCTAGCCCTGACTGCCGGTTAAAGCTGACCTACATCCCCTGTTCCAGTTAATACTGCACAAACTTCGTTTGACTGGTCAGAGAACAATCACTTGTAGGGTTTAATATCTTTACCAATGGTGTGGGGTATGTAGAGCGCCAACTAATTAGTCTGTACAGGGGAAGGTCTAAGGTTCGGATCCGGATCTCTGGACATCAAGAACGGTCGAACTCTGTGCGATCACACAGCTGATTCTGCCCTTCCTGCAGCAGTGACCAACTTTAAAAAGACATCATTTATGGTACTCGTAAACTATAATTAACTTACCCAAGCTTAGGAAATCTTCCAAGTTAGAACTGGAACTATGAATGCGCCAAATTCTACCAAGATTGGATACACGTCTTGACACTTTGGGATCAGGTGAAAGAATGGCGTTCTCAAATTCAAACCCGCGTCATTGGGAAAGAAGTTCCTTGTATTCATGAACAAGGAGTAAACCGGTTTCCAGGAATTTTCAAATAAAATACTAGACTTACCCAATCTACAGTTGCAAGTTTGAAAATGAAGATATATCAAAGCAACTAGAGGGTCCAGAAATGACTATTTTACCAGATAAAGGTATAGATCAATATAAGGGACTATATACCTTTCCGGACGGGTCCAAGTTTGAAATTTTGCTGAGCGCGAGGGATATCAAGTCCCGACTCGTCCACTGTGTATGGTGGCTGTTCAACTCATGACAAACAGCTCCTGAGACAAAATGATGTCGTGCATTAACACAACATAGCATAACCTTTGACCCGTTAGGGTAGTGGAGGTGTATCGATGGAAGCACTAACACACGCAACCATCCACCTTTCTCTGTTTTTCGCTTGATGGACAAGTGTATGATAACTTAGTCTTGTCCATTTCTTGATGTTTGCATTCCAGATTCTTTTATGCCCTCCTCTTCTTCGACCACCTCCCAGTGTTCCTTGACGTTTCAGTCTTTGCAATCGAATCATGTCTAACGACGTGTGCGAAACCAAGCTAGCTTGCGAAGTTTCACCACAGCCAAGAGAGGCTCCTGATATCCTGAAAATTTGTGCTTCTGTGACAAGTCAGATGGTGTCGATGAGGGAATGATAATGGTAAAGATGATGATTAGGATGCTCATGATGATGATGATGAGCGTGATATTATGATAGCCATGATGGCAGTGGTGAGATGATGTTAATTTTGGTATTTTTGATACTGTTATAAGTAATAAGATGGTGATAATGACAGAGGTAATAATGCCGTTAGTGATAATGAAGAAGATTGTGATGATGATGAAGTTGTTGATAATGATAATGACAATCTTTAGTATGGCTTTAAAAAAAAAAAAACATGCTAACGCCTGCTTACAACCAGTCAGTCTCACGCAATGAACGAATTGAAACCATCAAAACCCATTCAAAGTGATGGTCTGCCCGTTTCACGACTAGTATAAAACCTACCATGTAATCTTCCTCAGTCTGACCTGCAGACAGAACACGCCACTCTATGGAGACTGCAAATGCTACCCTAGTAGTTCCTCTCCAGGTTATAGAAGACTTCTGAAAGATACCCTGATTACGGACTAGAGCATGCTAGGGCTCTAAAATGGTCGGATAGCAAACTATGGCCTTTATTTTGCTGACAGTTTAATGTGGAAAACCGGTAATGGTGAGAGTAAGTAGGTGACGTGGTGGTATTGTGGTTAGCGCATTTACCTGTCAAGAAAATGGTAATGGTTTAACTCATGCGGTACCGAGCAACTCACTAGTTTTCTTTCAGTTACTCATCACGGGATAAAGCTTTTTTTTTTTCTGTCATTGAGTTTCGTTTAGTTTTTACATTAACCCCCATTTCCCATTTGTTATTTTAACTCTTTCCGTCTAGTGTGGTTCGTTATTTAAATTATTTTAAGTGAAGCGTTTAAAAAAAAAAATTAAGTCTAATTTATTTGAGTCGCTGAAAACGAAAGTCACAAATAAAGTGACGTCATCTGCAGTGATAAAGAAAAGAGCTTTAAAATGCCATAAATAACCCTTGTTGTTCTATGCAAGTGAAACATGGACAAAAAGTAGATAAACTGAAAAAATATTTACATGTAGAGCTGACGGAATTTTCAAAAACGCAGTTATTATCATGGACTGATGGAAAAATAGACAAGGTGGTCTTTGTCGAGACCGTCGAAAACCATAAACTGGTTGGAGAAATAAGACGTGGACCGTCTGTGTTTTTGGATTTGCCGGGAGAAGGAATGCACTCAAGAACTTGGTGACAAGTGGCAAAAAGTTATGACAAAAGAGCAAGTGAAAGAGATATTTTTGTCAAAGCCATCCAGCTTTATACGAAAGTTGGCAACGGGGAATTCTGGTAAGATGGCCAAACCATTTAATCTGTTACTGTTTCAATGCTTGTACCGTTGGTTTCAGTCCCATCCTCCTTCTAAAGACTTCTTCGATCTATTTATCGAGAGTCGCGACAGTCTAGAGCAGTGGCTCTCAAAGCCTGCCGGTCGCCACCCTTTGTGTTGGGTCGAACGTCCCGTTCACAGTGGTCGCCTAAGAACATCAGAAAACACATATTAATTAAAGTTATGAAGGAAAATAATTGGCTTGGGGTAGCCACAACATGAGGAAACTGTATTAAAGGGTCGTGGCTTAGGAAGGTTGAGAGTCACTGGTGCAGGGGATAGACGCAGGCTTGCCGTTTTGAGCGTCTACGGTTCCAATTCGCAGAGGCTAGGCGAGCATATAAAGGCTGTAATCGAGCCTACGGTTTGGGCGTTGCGAACGCGCTTCGTAATGCCGGGGTGCTGGTTTCGATCCCAGCTGCGGTCGATTTGTCTTGCTCTGGTTTCGACAGTGGTACCGAGCGATGACCGTTCAGAAAGCAATGGCAAACTACTGAACGTAAGATTTGCCTATAAAAACCACAACAGCCAAAAAATATTTTGGTTGGTTCTGCAACGTCCTGCAAAGGACACGTAACTAACTGTTTTTAAACTTGTAATAACTACCTGTTACATCTGTACTGTATAAGGTTATACATCTAGCAGTGGATCCAAACTGTTCCTCCCCACGTAACTTCATAAGTGGAACTTGATGATGATGACGTTGATGAAAAAAAAGTTTGTCTTATCGTACTTGAAAAATTACCGCTTTTATGTTGACCGTAGAAGAGCTGCAGGAGTTTCAAGGAAAGACAGAAAAAGAAATCACGAAATCAGACGAATGCTAGGAATAAAGCCAGTCTTACAGGTCATCAAAAGACAACAAATGAAGTGGTTTGAACACCTAACAAGGATTCCCTGGTACTATCTGCCACAGCGAGCCACACGAAAACGTTACAATTGGTATAGAGCGAGTGGAAGACCTAAAAAAACATGGAATGATGGCATTAAGAACAGCCTTACAGAAATGAACATCAGTCCTAATAGTGCTCTTGACAGAGCTCATCAGCGAACGTTACATCTCCCTCCGACACTTCGATGAGGCTGGAGAGAAGAAGAAGATGTTGACCATTGGGTTACGAATAACTAAATCCCTTTTTAACCTATTTAGCTCTAGCTACTATTAAATTTCCCCATAAAGATTTATTATTAATATCTCATCTGGTGCTTATATATTAATTACATTATTTCCGTTAGGAGCATACAGCTACAAGTTTCTGCCCCCAAATGACATCATGCACTAATAATGCCAAGGATAATTCTACCGATTAAAATCAGAAGTGGAGAGAACATATAACTGTGCGGGAGAATAAATCTAGGAAAATACCCTTGCCAAACCCGCATAGTATTTGGGTGTTAGGGTGCTTTCATGATTGTATGCTCATTAAATTTGTCCCAGCCGCGAAAATCTTCTACGCAATCAAAAGTGCGTAAAGCTTTACTAAAGATTTTATTATGGGGTTTTTTGAAGGACAGAATTATTTATGTATGGTTTGTCGTTGTTTAACCTTTAATGTTGAATTATGCGGGTCTGTTTAGCTGTTAACTGTCTGACTTACAGGAGTTGAGCTGTTGGCAAAGATGGTGCATTAGTAGGTAGGCAGGTTTATAGATATGTAATTGTTCTTGCAAATAGCTTCAAAAATAGGTAATTAGACAAGTAGATATGTTGTTAGATAGTTAATTTTGCTCTTAGGTAGGTTGGTAGATGTATTTAATCAGACGAGTATATTGCTTGGTAAGCGGATAATTAGGTGAATAGGTAACTGATAATTATATGAAGATTATAGAAGGTTGGTAGATAGGTAATTAGACAAATAGGTTATTGATAATTAAATAAATATCATAGGATGTTGGTAGATAGGTAATTAGACGAATAGGTAATTGATAATTATATAAATATCATAGGATGTTGGTAAATAGGCAGCTAGACGAAAAGGTAATTGATAATTATATAAATATAGTAGGATGTTGGTAAATAGGTAATTCGACGAATAGACAGCTGACAATTGTATAAAGAGCACGTGATGATGGTGAATAGATAACTGGTCGAATGGGTAGTTGATATTTATTTTAAAACGCATGAACGAACGAACGAATGAACTTTGTTTTGAAAGGGTCACAAATTGGGCACGCAGATACGTCTTACATTAGGCCCTGGGACTAAGCCTCAAAAGGCAGGGGGTAAGAAGTGTTGGTGTAGTGGATAGTGCCCCCCCCCCCACTCCCTCCCTCTTACTTCACCATAGGTCTAGTGAATATATGTTTATGAAAGGAGCGTCCATTGCGGTGTCAGCCTCTTGACCTAGCATGGCGAAGAGTCACAGCCTCTCCAAAGTAGTCCTGGTAACCCAGACAAAACACAATGGATCTAGAGGAGCAAACCTCGATAATAAACGCATTGCACCAAACCGTACTTCTTCCTGTGGGAGGGAAGGAGCCGGAGGTGTCTGAACAGTCTTAGGAGTGGAAAAAAGTATGCCAAATCCCCTAAATACCGGAAACTATCGTAAAAGCCCAGGTACTCAGGACGTGACGATCCAGTTGCCTCAACTACTCATGCTTAGGCCATGCTTAGAGCCTTGAAGAGCTCAGCAGGCAGTCTGGTGGCAGGGAATGAGTACACTGTGAGCCCCACCTTAGCTACGAGTTAAATGGGAAGGCAAAAACACCACCCATATTTCCTTCAGAATTGACACAGGGCATTTCTAGCTGCTGCCCGTGGAGGTAGGTAATCCACAGATACCCCAGCACCACAATGCCATAAATATGAAAGAATCTAAATTTAAATATACATACGAGATCGGTCGTCGTATATTGACCTATATGAGAAATGACATGCAAGGAGTTGTAACAATGCTATTAGCATCTCACCCTACATAAGTGCAAAAAATAACAATATGCACAGCCCACCTCAGACAACATGCCACACACCAGAATTATACAAGACACAGTACCCTAAAACTCTTCTTGTTGGTGACTTCAACGGACACTCGCCACGTTGGGGTTACCCTGACTACAATAGCACAGGGAAATACATCAAAGATATTTGTGAAACAACTAACCTATTAGTGCTGCAGGACACAGAGTCTACACCTATCTCTCAGCTGACCTGATCTGACCATCTGCTCATCTGGCTTAGCAGACGCAAGCTATCCCCACGTCCTGGACGACATAGGAAGTGACCACAAGCCAATACTTACAACTGTAAGCACCCCCGCTAAATTACGCTTTAAGCAGAGAACAAATTGGAATTTTCGAAAAGCAAACTGGAAACTGTTTCAGAAAACCTCTGACTGCCTCCTGGGAAAAATTGACAACAGCTGTGTGGAAACGTTTTGTAAAGATCTAACAGAAGCAATCCCGAAAGCAACAACGATGAAAGCCATCCCAATGGGCAGTCGAAAGGCATATAAACCTTTCTGGAAAAAAAGCAAATTCAAAATACTATATCTTTAATGAATAAAGCAAGAATATTACTTGAAGTTGCACATTCAACAGAAGCAAAGATCCAATACAATAAAGCATGTACCAGAGTAAAGCTTGCAGTTAATAAGGCTAAAAGAGATAAATAGACAGAAACTTGCTCCAACTTAAACCTTAGACAGAATGGAAATAAAACATGGACTGGGCTTTAGTTAAAAACCTCTTTGGAGAAAGTAACCGAGTGAATCCAAAACCAGTGACATATGGGAGTAAGACAATCAATAAAGACAAGAAGAAAGCAGAACATGTTATTCATTATTTTGCCTCGGTTAACTGAGCAGGTAAGCTGTCAGAACTCGATAGAAGACAGCTCTCCAAGTTGAAGAAACAAGAGAGGGCTCCAGCAGTCAGCGACTCTCTTTTTGAAGATGAGTTTAGCATGGACGAATTAGAACAAGTCCTGAAAAAAATAAAACCTATAAAATCCTCATTTTCATTTCAGATCCACAACGAAATGCTGCTACTTCTTGGTCGGTCTGGGAGAGAAGTAGTTCTCAGGCTCATTAATAAGACATGGAGATCAAGCAAACTTCCAAACCCATGGAGGAATGCATATATAGTCCCCATACTTAAAACCAAAAAGCCTCCAGACGATCCCAGAAGCCAGATATCCTTAACATCATGCCTGGGCAAAGTTGCCGAAAGAATGATAAATAGACGCTTGTACTGGTTCCTAGAGAGTTCTGGTGTTCTATGCCATGAACAGCAGGCTTCACAGCCAACAGTTTAGAAGACCAGTTATTCAGATTGGCACAAAGAATACATGACGGCTTCCAGAAGAAGCAAACAGTGGCCATCTTTGTCGACCTCCAGCAAGCTTATGAAAGAGTATGGAGAAAAGGTCTCTGGTGAAAAGAATGAGTATAGGAATACATGGCAGATTGGGTGAAATACTTTCTGATAGATAGAACAATCCAGATTAAGATTCACAACGCAATCTCTTCTAAAGAAGTCTTGGAGGAGGGCTTGCCTTAAGGCTCATCGTTGAGCTGTACACTGCGATGATTCTCTTTTATCTTCTACTGGCTCGCCTCATCGCCCGCTCGCTGCCAACTCACAAAACCGACATCACACGTCGAGCAGAAAAAATGGACGACTGGGAAACAACACGATACTGTTCCAGTACTTTATTCTTCCACTCGCGGCTTACACAGCCGGCACATGAACTTTGACAACTGTCCAGGTAACATTATAATGCAAGAATCAATTATTACCTTCAAGCAGAAAAATCCCAATCGATTTACACTAACATCGTAAACGAAACACAACAGCTGTCCTGACAGATACACTCAGACGACCGGCAGACATGTTACTGGCCAGCTTTCTTCGCCAAAGTTGGACTGGAACAAATTCACTCAAAAACATCTGCTGAATTCACAACATCATCCACCGCTGTCCCATGCACACTGTTCCTGGGTCCAAAACGAGACTGCCCACAAACCTTTTCTTCGCTATTATATAGCCCTCTGATCTGTCCTGTTCTCGAATATTCTGGATAATTTTCATCCTCACGAATTGTCGTGTCTGGCCCGTGACAACTCGCATTTCCACACGAATCCTGCCAGTCAACCTTCATGTCTTCACGTGAACAATCATGTTTCACATAAAAACCTGACTTTCAGATGTCTCTCATGAAACTCAAGACAGAAAATCTCGTGTTATCTCAGTCCAGTCAAAACATTTGTCTTACATTTATTACTGACGTCATCTATCCGGCATGAATTAATGGGAAGAAAATGACTCACTACATTCTCCCCCACCCCAAAAAAATGTTTTACATTGTCAATCAATCAGGTGTGAACATTTCACTGAACATTGTGATTCTAGACCTTTGTAGTGAATCATTTTCGACAAGTTCATTTCCAACCAAGTTCCCTTTTCCTCATTAGGTTAACAATTCAAACACTCCTAAATGCCATCTGTTGGGTCTTTGCACGACTGTGAATACCTTAATGGGATCCTCACCCCAGGCACTTCCCTTTTAGTGCGGAAGACCAATAATCTATCTCCATAGGTATCCCCACCCAGTTCTAAAGTCGGTATACAACCGAACCCCTCTCCTGGCACCCCCCGATCGGTGCGGAAGTCCAAAATCTTGGCTCTAAAACCGAAGTGTGACCCCATGAAGTCCCACCCTCGCTATTCCCATTCATGAAAGCCCTCAACAATGGCTAAATCAGCAATGTATGGTTTTGTTCCCAAATAAGTAAGGTACAAGATGTAGTTAATTACCTTGTCTTCAGAAACTACAACATGTCTCATTAACACACATATTCAAATTAAATGATACACCAATTCAATTTAGTATACTAGTAAATGCAACATTTTCTGGTGAGGTGTATTTTAACACTGAATGTTGTCTCCCTTTAATTGTTTACTATATTATACCCGTTCAAATCAAAACATATACATTTTTCCTAGTTGTAAATTCATATAATACATTCATACAATAATACAATGCATACCCTTGCATAAAATGATTTCAGTTAATACAAGTTGTAATAGCAGTTGCAACATCTTCTACAAACGTGACATGATATCTGGTAAATGATTGTCTGTTCCTTTGATGTGTTCAATGTTAAATTTGAATTGTGATATTAACAACGCCCATCTATATACCCTTGGATTGCTATTGGCATCTATTGTTAATAATTTTGTCAACCCCAAGTTATCTGTTAAAATAGTGAATTCTTTTCCCAAAAGAAACTTCTGAAACTTTTTTAGACTAATAACTAGTGCCAACGCTTCTCGTTCAAATGTATTGTATTTTTGTTGAGTTTGGTTCAGTTTCTGTGACATATACATTACTGGGAGTAATGTTTGTGAATGTTTCTGCGCAAGCATACTAGCTATTGTGTGACCGCTGGCATCTGATTGTAGAAAAAATCTTTTGGAAGGGTCAGGTTGTCTCAAAATAGGATATTTTGAGAAACAGTTTTTTATTTTAACTAGAATTTCCTCATGTGTTTCATTCCAATCTGATTTTTTCAATTGTTGATTCTTTAATAACTCTGATAGTGGTGATGTTAGTGCTGCTAAGTTTGGGATGAATTTACCATAATAGTTTATTAACCCTAGTAGAGATTGGAGCTGCTTTTTAGTTTTAGGTTTTTGGATCTTCAAAATTTTAGAAACAATGTTTTCATCTGTTTGGACTAAACCTTCGCATATAACATGTCCTAAGTAATCAATTTTGGTGTATGCGATTTCAGTTTTTAAAGGATTCACTGTCAATTTTGCGTCATTTATTCTTGATAGGACTTTTTGTAGGGTAGTGCAGTGGTCCTGCAATGTTTTGGTGTGTATACAGATGTCATCCATGTATGCTGTGACGTGAGGAATTGCATATAACAGTTTCCTAACCATTTTTGTGAAAATTTTCGGGGCGTTTATTAACCCAAACGGTAAACGCAACCATTGTTTGAGTCCAATTGGAGTTTGAAAGCTAGTATATTTTACAGCTTCTGGTGTTAATGGTATTTGCCAGTAGCCTTTTGAAAGGTCAATTTTTGTAAAAAATTTTGAGTTATATAATTCTTGTATGATTTCATCTGACGAAGGGATGGGCTCCGTTTCTAAATAGGTAATTTGGTTTCCGTACAGTTAACACTCTACCCGGTGTTTCACTGTCTTTCTATATTTTGAAAAAACAGATCCGAAAAACAGGATCTGGTGTCGACGCTTCTCTGTGTTGTTCAGTGTAGATTTCCCACTACACTTTACCACACTTTAGTCGGCAGCAAATTTTTTATCAAACAACAAGGCTTCGGAAGTTTTGCAGAGGGGCAGCCCTAGTCTCACATCATCTCTGTGTAGACTTACGGTTGTATTCCTTTGCTACAATTAGTGAATGCTCTTTGACACTGTCACTGTCTGCAATCTTTCCTTCGCATCTTAGTTGATTGTTGATTACTTGGTCGAAACTTAAAACGTGGACTTGTCTATCAGTATTCAAAGCCTAGAATTTGTCCGAACGTTGTTCAATCTGTGAACTATCGAATATGGGTTGTTGTTATGTCGCCATCGATCTTCCCCGCTTACGTTCGTATGTTGAACTGGTACTACCTGACGTCAGGTTGATAACTAAACACCTTTCGATGTCTCAGATTTTTCTGTACGAAACAACTTTCCTATCCTCAAATGTTTGGACGAGTTCCCCATCTTGCGATGACTTTCTTTTATCTTCTACTGGCTCGCCTCATCGCACGCTCGCTGCCATCTCACAAACCGACATCACACGACGAGCAGAAAAATGGACGACTGGAAAAACAACACGATACTGCTCCAGTACTTTAATCTTCCACTCGTGGCTTACACAGCCGGCACATGAACTAGACAACTGTCCAGGCACACATTATAATGCAAGTTTCAAATATTACCTTCAAGCAGAAATCACAATCGATTTACACTAACATCGTAAACGAAACACAACAGCTGTCCTGACAGATACACTCAGACGACCAGCAGACATATTACTGGCCAGCTTTCTTCGCAAAGTTGGACTGGAACAAATTCACTCAAAAACATCTGCTGAATTCACACATCATCCACCGCTGTCCATGCACACTGTTCCTGGGTCCAAAACGAGACTGCCTCACAAACCTTTTCTTCGCTATTATATAGCCCTCTGATCTGTCCTGTTCTCGAATATTCTGGATAATTTCATCCTCACGAATTGTCGTGTCTGGCCCGTGACAACTCGCATTCCACACGAATCCTGCCAGTCAACCTTCATGGTTTCACGTGAACAATCATGTTTCACATAAAACCTGACTTTCAGATGTCTCTCATGAAACTCAAGACATAAATCTCGTGTTATCTCAGTCAGTCAAACATTTGTCTTACATTTATTACTGACGTCATCTATCCGGCATGAATTAATGGGAAGAAAATGACTCACTACATTCTCCCCCACCCCAAAAAAATGTTTTACATTGTCAATCAATCAGGTGTGAACATTTCACTGAACATTGTGATTCTAGACCTTTGTAGTGAATCATTTTCGACAAGTTCATTTCCAACCAAGTTCCCTTTTCCTCATTAGGTTAACAATTCAAACACTCCTAAATGCCATCTGTTGGGTCTTTGCACGACTGTGAATACCTTAATGGGATCCTCACCCCAGGCACTTCCCTTTTAGTGCGGAAGACCAATAATCTATCTCCATAGGTATCCCCACCCAGTTCTAAAGTCGGTATACAACCGAACCCCTCTCCTGGCACCCCCCGATCGGTGCGGAAGTCCAAAATCTTGGCTCTAAAACCGAAGTGTGACCCCATGAAGTCCCACCCTCGCTATTCCCATTCATGAAAGCCCTCAACAATGGCTAAATCAGCAATGTATGGTTTTGTTCCCAAATAAGTAAGGTACAAGATGTAGTTAATTACCTTGTCTTCAGAAACTACAACATGTCTCATTAACACACATATTCAAATTAAATGATACACCAATTCAATTTAGTATACTAGTAAATGCAACATTTTCTGGTGAGGTGTATTTTAACACTGAATGTTGTCTCCCTTTAATTGTTTACTATATTATACCCGTTCAAATCAAAACATATACATTTTTCCTAGTTGTAAATTCATATAATACATTCATACAAAAATACAATGCATACCCTTGCATAAAATGATTTCAGTTAATACAAGTTGTAATAGCAGTTGCAACATATTCTACAAACGTGACATGATATCTGGTAAATGATTGTCTGTTCCTTTGATGTGTTCAATGTTAAATTTGAATTGTGATATTAACAACGCCCATCTATATACCCTTGGATTGCTATTGGCATCTATTGTTAATAATTTTGTCAACCCCAAGTTATCTGTTAAAATAGTGAATTCTTTTCCCAAAAGAAATTTCTGAAACTTTTTTAGACTAATAACTAGTGCCAACGCTTCTCGTTCAAATGTATTGTATTTTTGTTGAGTTTGGTTAAGTTTCTGTGACATATACATTACTGGGAGTAATGTTTGTGAATGTTTCTGCGCAAGCATACTAGCTATTGTGTGACCGCTGGCATCTGATTGTAAAAAAAATCTTTTGGAAGGGTCAGGTTGTCTCAAGATAGGATATTTTGAAAAACAGTTTTTTATTTTAACTAGAATTTCCTCATGTGTTTCATTCCAATCTGATTTTTTCAATTGTTGATTCTTTAATAACTCTGATAGTGGTGATGTTAGTGCTGCTAAGTTTGGGATGAATTTACCATAATAGTTTATTAACCCTAGTAGAGATTGGAGCTGCTTTTTAGTTTTAGGATTTTGGATCTTCAAAATTTTAGAAACAATGTTTTCATCTGTTTGGACTAAACCTTCGCATATAACATGTCCTAAGTAATCAATTTTGGTGTATGCGATTTCAGTTTTTAAAGGATTCACTGTCAATTTTGCGTCATTTATTCTTGATAGGACTTTTTGTAGGGTAGTGCAGTGGTCCTGCAATGTTTTGGTGTGTATACAGATGTCATCCATGTATGCTGTGACGTGAGGAATTGCATATAACAGTTTCCTAACCATTTTTGTGAAAATTTTTGGAGCGTTTATTAACCCAAACGGTAAACGCAACCATTGTTTGAGTCCAATTGGAGTTTGAAAGCTAGTATATTTTACAGCTTCTGGTGTTAATGGTATTTGCCAGTAGCCTTTTGAAAGGTCAATTTTTGTAAAAAATTTTGAGTTATATAATTCTTGTATGATTTCATCTGACGAAGGGATGGGCTCCGTTTCTAAATAGGTAATTTGGTTTCCGTACAGTTAACACTCTACCCGGTGTTTCACTGTCTTTCTATATTTTGAAAAAACAGATCCGAAAAACAGGATCTGGTGTCGACGCTTCTCTGTGTTGTTCAGTGTAGATTTCCCACTACACTTTACCACACTTTAGTCGGCAGCAAATTTTTTATCAAACAACAAGGCTTCGGAAGTTTTGCAGAGGGGCAGCCCTAGTCTCACATCATCTCTGTGTAGACTTACGGTTGTATTCCTTTGCTACAATTAGTGAATGCTCTTTGACACTGTCACTGTCTGCAATCTTTCCTTCGCATCTTAGTTGATTGTTGATTACTTGGTCGAAACTTAAAACGTGGACTTGTCTATCAGTATTCAAAGCCTAGAATTTGTCCGAACGTTGTTCAATCTGTGAACTATCGAATATGGGTTGTTGTTATGTCGCCATCGATCTTCCCCGCTTACGTTCGTATGTTGAACTGGTACTACCTGACGTCAGGTTGATAACTAAACACCTTTCGATGTCTCAGATTTTTCTGTACGAAACAACTTTCCTATCCTCAAATGTTTGGACGAGTTCCCCATCTTGCGATGACTTTCTTTTATCTTCTACTGGCTCGCCTCATCGCACGCTCGCTGCCATCTCACAAACCGACATCACACGACGAGCAGAAAAATGGACGACTGGAAAAACAACACGATACTGCTCCAGTACTTTAATCTTCCACTCGTGGCTTACACAGCCGGCACATGAACTAGACAACTGTCCAGGCACACATTATAATGCAAGTTTCAAATATTACCTTCAAGCAGAAATCACAATCGATTTACACTAACATCGTAAACGAAACACAACAGCTGTCCTGACAGATACACTCAGACGACCGGCAGACATATTACTGGCCAGCTTTCTTCGCCAAGTTGGACTGGAACAAATTCACTCAAAAACATCTGCTGAATTCACACATCATCCACCGCTGTCCATGCACACTGTTCCTGGGTCCAAAACGAGACTGCCTCACAAACCTTTTCTTCGCTATTATATAGCCCTCTGATCTGTCCTGTTCTCGAATATTCTGGATAATTTCATCCTCACGAATTGTCGTGTCTGGCCCGTGACAACTCGCATTCCACACGAATCCTGCCAGTCAACCTTCATGGTTTCATGTGAACAATCATGTTTCACATAAAACCTGACTTTCAGATGTCTCTCATGAAACTCAAGACATAAATCTCGTGTTATCTCAGTCAGTCAAACATTCGTCTTACATTTATTACTGACGTCATCTATCGGGCATGAATTAATCGGAAGAAAATGACTCACTACAGAGTGTGTGTGTGTGTGTGTGTGTGTATATGCATACATACTCGCTTGTCCAAATTACCATTATTTCTCCTTTGAATCTTCTCTTCACATCAACATCATCATCAGTAATTATGTCTCATTTACACTGATGAATGTCACATGTAGTGAGTTCTCTAGGACGCTCTGTCCTGCAACTTCACTGTGGCCTCCTACGTGATTCTTGATGCTGTTTGCCAGCATGCAACGTCTTCAGCTTGCATTCATTTCTCTTACTATTCACTCTAAGATATCCTTTATTTATACCTCTTTGTAAGATCAAAGTACACTAATTTGTCTGACTTTGATCTGATCCATCAATGCTTTCTTTTCAGGCTTAGCTTTTGTTAAGAAAAAAAAAGTGTGCAGGTTTTCTTTTCCTACACTCATATTCTTTCTGTTCATTTCTGGAACACAAAATGGGAATAATGTGTGTAATAACACCATTGAATACAATAAGTTGTTTGATTATTTGTGTGTGTTCATAAAGCATTAGCTCACTGTCGTCTGCAGTTTAGTCAAGGAAAAGCCTCATCATCATCATCATTGACCTGTTGTAACATTATATACACATAGGGCTCACAGTCTACCTCTCCATTTTGTTCTGTCCTGTGCAATCACTTCAGTATTATGGATGGAATCCAGTCCAGCACCTTTGACCTCTCTAAACAGTGAACTTTTCAGGTTTTTCTTTGGATGTCCTTGCTTCCCCCATCATTTTATTTTTCATTTTAGTGCCTGTTTGGTGATTTTGTGCTTGTTTCTTCTCATGATGAGCCCAGTATAGCACCATCTTCTTTGTCTTGTAATTGTTGTTGCCAGTGGTTGGCCAGACTTTTCTCTTATTTCTTCATCCCTCTTGAATGAATCCCATTTTATGTTCAGCATTTCCCCCAGGCATTTGTTTTTAAATGTATTTAACTTTCATGTCATAGAAAATAAGACAATACGGTTATAACTGTGGTTTTATACAGTGAAACCATTGGTAAGAGTTCAAGTCGTCCCTTCATGGAATGCAGTTTTTATTTTTATTTTGAAGCTTTTGCTGGGGCCCTAAATATAGCCGGGCCATAAATATGACCTAGCCATAGATATGGCCTAACGGCTGAAAGGGGTTTCTGGGACCTCTCCACGGGGGAATCCTTATCCGCATGGTGGCTTTTTGTGCTACCGGGTGTTTATCGCTTGTGTGATGTCCTGGTGGTTTACACCTGCCTACCTACCTACCTACCTACCTACCTACCATTGGTAAGCTGTATTTTTATATAAACTAAGTAATATTTTCCTACAGTCTGTAGAATATAGTTTTAAAGAATATAAACTAAACAGAAAAGTTGGGCAAGATTAGCTGTGATTGTTGCTGGAGTGGGCAGGAATGTTCCGGTGCTAGACAAAACACGTTGGAAGCTCTAGAGTCTGTACTTATTGGTAACTTAAATAGGTTAATGTAGCCAGCAACATTACTGTTGTAGGATATGTTACTTCTTTCAACCTCTACTGATTATCTTAACTCTTTAAACACTGTTAATATGGCTCTTAGTTTATTTTCAAAATTTAATTTATCAGTGACAGTTTAAGTTCTTTGTGTGACTTTTGCTTTAAAATGCAACAACATTTACAAAATTGTTTCTATAATTTCAGCTTTGCACAAAACATAGTCAACTGCCTGGAGTATCCCCTGGTACGTTCATGCCCTGTAGAAGTTGTGGGCACTTTAGTCCATGCCCTTAACCATTTTCTGCCTCCAGCTTGTGTTCCTGCACATACTCTGCCTGATGACAGCGCTGGATAGAAAGAGAAAACAAGCAATAGTTCTGCAGAAGAATAATAGTAGCCATGGTTACCTAACATCAGCCACTGGTATTTGAGACAGTTTTTGTTCTTTTTTAAAGGTACAGGAATTATGGTAAACAAATTATGAAAGGATTACAAATTTTTTTTTTTAATTTGGAAGCTATCAACCTGGCTTATCACAGCTATGTTTTTATGACTCATTGCACTTATTGTCATGAAAACATTAGATAAAGGCACAACATACATCAAAGAAGGTACAGTGTATATAAAGTTCAACACACTATAAGTGTACAACACTGTAAGGCTACTTTACTTTTGCTTTCATTGATATGATTGTTTTGCTCAAAATGCTAAATGTTGACAAACATGTTTAAATATAATTAATTATATTATGTTATTCCATTGATTCAGTCTTTCTTGATATTGTCTATTTTATTACTTGTCTCATTGCAAATGTAATGCTTGCTGTATGGTTTTTGTCACTTTTGCTTAGCATAAAAGTGTATACGTGGTGTCACGTAAGGATAATATATTAAAGATACATTGCTGGTTTTATAGCAAAACTGATGATTGTATTCCTAAATCAAGTAAATGACTGTTGGTTTCACATTACATTTCCTCTGGATTATTCCTATGTTTAATTAAAAAGTTTTAAGTCAAGAGTATTGGTTTCATTGCACTGGGTCTATTCCATATGGCTTTGTCTCTCTCCACAGAACAGCTAGTCACTGAATGGGAGCACTGCAGAAAGCACTACCCCCATATCTCCAGTGACAGTCCCCAGACATCCCATGTAGTCAGTTTTCTAGTCTTTAAATAATATTGCAGATTTGTTTAGTGGTATTTGCTGTTGAATGTACATTTCTGGTAATTTTGAGGATTGTACAATTACTTTTTTTTTTTTTTTTTTTTATGTACGAACTGTGGTACACATATTACCACAGGGTTATGATTATTGTTTCCCCATTTGCTAGGTATCCTACCTAGCACTGTCACATCTCTGTTTACATAACATATTTCATTGTTTTGGATAATGTGATTCATGTTGGATATTACTGAGTTGTTCTGAAACATTAGAGGTGATCAAGTGTATCATTTCATGGCTGAGTATTTTCAATAAAACATTGCAGAGATGACCATCTTGTTTATTATTAGATTTACATTTAGGATATTTGTCTCCCAGATTAGTTTCGCTAAAACTAGAATGTGGAAGAACAGTGTTTAGGCATTCTGCACAGTCAGTGTCCAGCATCATCAGCTCCGATCAACTTTACTATAATTGCAACATCATTTAAAAAGTTTTAGAAAAGGAAAAAGGCATAGAAAAAAAAAATAAAGCTATATGCTTTCAAATCATATGTCCCCAACACAGTATTAATTGCTTATGACCCTTAAATTAGCTCATGAAGGTGTTCATTCATGTAGCTTCACCTTCATCATTACCCTGTAACACTCCTTGTCGTCGGGTCACCTGTTGCTCTCGACTGACTGATCAACTCCTTCCACCTTTAATGGTCAGATGTGATGATCTTCATGGTTGCATGGTTAAGGCATGTCCAGTCAGTCCTGTTCTGTATTCAGATCTTTCCTTGATCTGTCTCTTCTCCTCTTCCCATCTACTGAAACCCAGGCATATTGTTTTTGAGAGCTTGTTAGATCTTACTACATGTCCCTCTTTTCACTGGAGTTAAAAGAGGTTTATAGTTGCCAATGTGTTGGGTAATTATACACAAGAATGCTTAGGAGCGATCTCATTTCTAATGCTTGTATCTTCTTTTAGTTCAGCTGTTGAGATCCAAGGTTGACAGCCATATGTAAACAAAGTCATAGATAGTGATCTGAGCAGTCGTAGCTTAGGTTTACATGAAATGTTTTTGGATCTCAATAAATTTGCTGTTTGGCAAGGACTAATGTTTTATGGGTAATTCTTGACATGATTTCTTTTCTGGACCACGACCGGCTTCAGCTGACGGGCCGTGCTGCTGATGTCCCTGGGACGGGCTAACGACGCGTTAACACAGCGGTTCTCAAACTGGGTGCCGAGGTGCCCTGGGGTGCCGTGAGCGTATGTCAGGGGTGCTGCGGCAAAAATCAAGATAAGTCGGCTAAAAATTGTGAAATTATTAAAGCACGCATGTAGATACTTTAAAATTAAAATTTAAGCTGTCTTTCCTCGCCACTGTCGAAAATAGTTTATTTCTTGTTTGAGAACAGCTGCGTTAACGCATCGTTAGCCCGACCCGGTGACGTCAGCAGCAAGGCCCGTCAGCTTCAGCCGGTCGTGTCTTGACCCTGGGTCACTTAAAATCGATCCTAAATATTTGAAATAATTGATTTGTTCTAATTTGTGAGCTGCATGGACCTAAACCTTGGCAGGCTAGACAACAGTTACTGTTGCCTATAAATATAGGAAACAACATTTAATCGAAGAGGATTGACTTTACTGTAGCAGGTTTTATGTTGGCTCTGTTTGCAGTGACAGTTTCTCTACCAGCTGTATAGATTATCGAATCCCCTGGGTGAGAATTGTCATTTGTCATGAATCATTTGTCAAACTTCTGATTCTGCAGCGCCCGCTGGCCAGTCCCTGTGCACTCACGGGCCAGTGTGATCAAAAAACCTACACAAGTCTGACTTCTGCTGGTTCATTCTGATCTACTCCTTTTCTTTCCTAATGTTAGCAAGCTTGCATTCATGTTTAATCATTTCTTCAGCTTGTGCCATCCAAGACCTTCCTCTTTTCAGTCTGTAACCCTTAGCTCTGTCTAGGGCTTCATGCAGGAGGTGTTTCTTATCTGAGGATACTCTGAGGTATAACTTAGCTTGCAGCACTTTAGGCATTTATGTAAGTCGGCCGTGCCAAGTATATATATCACATAAATACTACCAAAGTATCTCTTGGACATCACAGAATTACCCACATGGGTTCATTCTATATGCACTCAAGTTTCATCAGCTGGCACAATCTATCACCGACAGGATCACATGCTGGAACATTGTGAACATCATTCTTTGTTCCATATCCATTGCAGCCATAATCTTAAGCACACGAGTCCTTTTGACAATTCACCGCAACTGCCTCCACATGATCCCTGAAGGACATGCTGCTTTCAAAAGTGATACACAGGTACCTCAGTTTACTTTCTTTTTTGATATTTCTATAATTAATTGTGAGACCTGAAACATCAGCTCTTACATTTCTATTGTCGAGAGAGCACCATAAAACAGCCTCCTTTTTTGGGTTGATGACAGCATCCATTTCTGCACACCAGTCAGTCAGTTAGTTCGTGGGCTGTCTGTTGCCTGTCACTCCCCTGCCTGTATGCAAGAACTAGCAATATCCTTCCAACCACTGGTGCTTTAAGTTCTGCAGTCCTGCTTTGATTTTGTTTGACTGTTAAAATATGTTAATTATACAAACTAACAATGTATAATTTTGTTCCCATGCTCCTTGCTCTTCAACATAGTTGAAGAAAGTGAAAATGTTAAATTCTACGGAGAAGAAAAACAAAATCTCTCTCAAAGTGGTTGTTATCTTTTATTAAATGACATTTCTAAACAATGGCAAGAACAAAAAAAACTATGGATTTGAATGAGTGCATATAATATAAATCTGAAAACTACTGTGCGTTCATACAATCATTCATAGACATCCCCTGAAGGTGACATAAATGTCTGTTGAGTTCAGACTTGTTTCAGTCATTTCTACACTATAGCAAATTTGTCCAGTTCCCAATGAAGATTTTGTCATCTAGTGAATTTTCACACAGAGAAGTAAGATCTCTAGCCAGTGTTTAAAGTAGAGTCCTAATAAACTTTAATCAGTTGTACCCAGTCAAGAAAACTGGGAGATCACTTAAAGCTGTTAGTGAACTCAGCATGAGAAAGCTATTGGCAACCCACTCATCAACTCCTGCATTAGTGTCTCAAGTGAAGCAACATAAACTTCCCTGGCTGTGGAAGATGGTGATGGAGCACTTATGGGAATGTCTCGAGTGGTGGGATGTCAGTTTTTAATTCATCTCTATGAAACGCAACGGAAACAGTTGTCTAGCAAGAAGATACATAAATTGTTGTGATTGTGGTCTTAAAGAAAAGGCATTAAATGTTCTCTAATAAGAATTTGACCAGAAAGACCAGCATGTTGATATAAGGATTTAAAAAACAAAACGTTACTTGGGTTTATGTTGCGTTCATCTAACAGAAACGTTATGTATCTATAGGAAAGCTGCATCAGCCAATTGTTTCCGTGGCGACTGGTCTTCCACCTCCTCATCACGTACCATCTAGTGGAACATCAATTACAGATGCATAGGTTGATGTGATCATTGTCCCTAACATTATTCTCCCCAGTAATATGACTCACACAAAATTTATTTTAAGTGTTTTGGTGAAAGTATGGAAAATAAAATGTGTTAAGAAATGTATGATGATAATTTTATGGACATAATAAAAAGAATACAAACATCAACTACAGACTCATATGTTTTTGTTTTTTTTAACTTCATTTCATTTGATGATTGACTGACACACACTTGTTCATTAACCTAAGCCTAATTACATCACAGTTCTGACTTCTCTGCTGCCTGAATCTTCTGCCATTCCTCTGGTTCATACTTGGGCAGGAATTGTCTAACTGCCTTGACGTAGTCAGCTTTCTCCACACATCCTGCACAAGCCATGCCTTCACCCCAACCGGATAAAATCTTCCGGAGATCTCCAACTTTCATCTTACCCAGCTGTGTAAAGTCTGGTTTGACATCTAAAACATATTACAAGTTGATGTCAATGAAAGAAATCAGTTGCATGCAACAGGGTTAAAAATATATGTCTGTCTATCTGTCTGTCTGTGTATGTGTGTATGTATGTATATGTGTATATATATGTGTGTATGCATGTGTATATATTTTTATGTGTGTGTGTATATATATATATATATATATATATATATATATATATATATATATATATATATATATATATATATATGTTTGTATGTGTGTATATATATGTGTGTATATATATATGTGTGTGTATATGTATGTATATATATATATATATATATATATATATATATATATATATATATATATATATATATATATATATATATATATATATATATATATATATATATAGTTTCCAGGCTGCATTTATCTCCCAACAAATCAGTCAGTCATCAGGTATTAGTTTGATATTTTTAATAAAGTATTGGATGAAATCAGTCACACACAAATGACTTACCAAACCGCAGTTCGCAAATCTGGGAATCCATGGACTTCAGCTGATTGCAGATCTTGTCAGAAGGGAGGCCATAACTCAAAGGTCTGATCAAGTTGCCCACAGTTCTAGTTGCCGCATCTTCAGTGGCCCCAAGAAAATAGCACTGTGAAGTCACACAACAAATCCTATCTGAGACATATTATACACAGGTCATTACTGATTTAATAATTCACTTTTTAGTAGAAACAAGGCCGGCAATCTTCAGTAGTAGTAGTAGATGTTTACCCCACCAGGACATCACACAAGCGATAAACAGCCGATGACACAAAGTGCCACCATGCGAATGAGGATCACCTGTGGAGAGTGTCCCAGAAGCCGCGTTCAGCCATTAGACCATATTTATGGCCAGGCTATTTTGCGGCCCCTGGCAAGAGAAAAGTAGGGCTTCAGATAACGAAAAATTTCATCTCACAAGGAGATGACTGGATTTAAATTTTCAGTAAACGCCGTCCATTTATGTCTACCGGCGGATATAAATAACTCTGAAGGAATCAAATTATAATGTGCAGGCAAATATGTATGTTTATGATGACACTCAGTGATGTCTACTATACAGATGCACTACCCCCCCCCCCTTTTTTTCCCGCTCCTTTCCAAGGTAAATAAAAAATATGTCTAACACTTTTGAGCCACAATTCAGAAAGATAGTCTGTTGTTTACTTAGTCAATATATTTTCTATTTCTCTGCGCCTCGAGCAATTTTGTCACTCGTGTTTAACTTTGGGAGCCGCCGTGGTAGTGTGGCTGACGTGTTTGCTTGCCGAAACAGTGGCCCAGTCCAGTCCACACTTGCAGGATTTAGCGTCCCAACTACAGCTGAGAGGTCAATCAAGCCTAAAACATGAGTACTAGACAATTTCCATCAACGTGTCTGACAGTAGCAGATAGTATGCTATCTTCTTGCATCTGCACAATGGCCCTGAGATAGTCATTTGGAAGTGTCCTCGCCATAGTACTTCATCGTGGAGAAATACTGATTGGGGTCAGTCAGATTTGATGCGATGACGATGACCTTGATGGTTTAGAATCTAAACAAGAGACAACTAAGAATCTTCAAGTTTCTGGGATTGTACAACTAGTGGTTTTTTGACAGTGTTCCCTAATTGCAAGAAGTATCTGAAATAGGTTTAGTCAGTTACGTCTGATATTAAGCATAAGAGATAAGATACTCTTTACTTTTGCTTTGTCCACTTAATGCCAGAGAGCGCTTATATATCCGCTTCGTCATAAAATACTTCGCCTGCCCGAGAAGCGGCAAGCAGCTTTGTAGGCATAAACTAATTCATCATCATCATGTAACAGGTCCTTTGCAGAACGTCGCTCTCATCACAGTCTGCCTGAAAGAAACTTGGTCTCTCGCCAGCTCTCCCGCCTCATGCACTTTAACATTCAAGAAGTCATTTATATTATATATATCAAGGAGTATATATTGAATAGGTATGGTGACAGAATTGACCCCTGCCTCACCCCCTTTTGCACCTCAAACCAATCAGATGTTTCAACAGCTGTTCTGATGGCTGCTTGTTGTTCATGATAACGATTTTCAATTAAATGCACTAAATGCGCTGGAAACCCCATACTTTTCATAATAGTCCACAGTTTGTGGTTTCGGACACAATGAAATGCCTTGCTATAATCAATAAAACAAGCATGAAGATCTTCGTTGTATTCTCTGCATTAGTCAAAAATTGTTAAAATAAACTAATTACATTTACAAAATACATACAAATCTGTTTTCCTTTGTTCCTGTGGGCTGATTTTTGCAGAAATGCCGAAAGTCCGTTTCTAGCTGAGCTAAATCATCGTGTGGACCTGTCGGTAACTGTTGTCTGAACTTCTCAACTGTTGCTATACAAACTGAAAACAAAGTGCAAGTAAAATAATAATTCGGACGAAGAAAATTTAGTGACATTAGCAAGAATTTACATATCCTTTTCCTCAATGCCGTGGACGTTAGGGAGAAAATAAATAACTACCATTGTTTTTCAGACTATATTCAAAAGAAGAAGTCGTATGCCTAAAACGTATCTTGTGCGTATACAAATTAAATATATTTAAATTACTTATTGCGTGAAAAGTGTAGTACTGACGACATGAATTCGGGAGGGGGGGGGGGGGGGAGGGGGGAATTTCGCAGTACTATTTTGATAAACAAAGTTCCTGAAGGTAATAGATACTGAGATCAGAATTAAACCGGTGTAAATAGTTTCTATTTCTTTTGCTTATCTCTCCAGTGGACTATACGCCCTCAAAGATGTCCTATCCTTTGCCCTTGCGCCCAGCTTGTCCCGTGTCTTCATCTCGTTCACACAATTTTCCCATTATCTTCTCCCCGTGTATGTTTTGTTTACATGTATTCACTTAACCGTATGGATCACAGACAGGCTTATTGAGTGTTTGCCCTAACCAACGCTAACGTCTTTTCCTAGCCCCTTGATTCACTGACATTTAAATTCCCCCCCCCCCCCCCCAAAGTTTAACATCAGTGGCTCTGTCAAACCATTTAATTACCGCTTTTCTGTGCAGCACTCTTTAACGGATATTTGTAGTGTATTTGTTACTAGTTTGGTTGTTCTTTAGGTTTTAGGTCCATACACAAGTACAGATGAAAGATTAGATCTAAATTGTTTAAGTTTCACACTAGTTTTAATTACTTTTGCCATCCCCTCTTTTCCCTGACTTCCAAGTACAGTCACAACTCATCTTGCCATTTGTATTCCTATTTAATTTAACACTATATGTCCTTTAAAGATCTATCTTAACTCATCATCATCATCATGTGCCGTGCCAGTTTGCATAGGCGCTCATGCATCTCCACTGATGACTATCCCTGGTTGCATGGGACAGCTATCTTGATGCTTTTTCCTTTATGCCATCGTTTTAGCCCATCCAGCATCATCCATCTCTCTCTCTCTCTCTCTCTCTCTCTCTCTCTCTCTCTCTCTCTCTCTCTCTCTCTCTCTCTCTCTCTCTCTCTCTCGGCCTACCTCTACCCCTTTTCCCACTGATCTTTCCAGTTGTCACGATGTTTTTCAATTCCTCTCTTTCCATTGCGTGGCCAAAAACAGTGTTTGTCTCTTTCTTTTTGTTGTATATAGAGATCTACTTTCATTAGCTTTTTTCAAACAATCGTTGTTAGTTACTCTGGCCTTTCAAGGTATTCGCAACATTCGTCTCGAAAACCACATCTCTGTTGCTGCCAAATTCTTCTTAATTTATACACTGACAGTCCAAGATTCGTTCCCATATATAAGAACAGGCTAAATGTAACATTTTAGCATTCTCATTCTGACAAATGAGAGCCATTTTTTGCAAATGATATTTTTAATTTTCTGAAACTCTGCCTACGCTTGACCTATTCTGTTTTAAATCTTTGTCACACATTTTCCATCTGTATTCTCACTAGATGACCAAACCATTTGATCTCCTGTTTCTCAGTCAATTTGCTGCATGGTGTTGTTCCCACAGTCTGTCTGATAATATTTATAACTCTTCTCGGGTGGTCAATTCGGATTTGCTTCGGTATCTCAGTTCACAGATGGTAATTTTTCTTAGGTTATCCTTTGATAATGGCCAAATCTGAACCTAGTAGCACAGTGTTGGTATGAATATGGTGTTTATTTTCTGTTTCTTGTGGTTCTTACTTATGGTTGGATGTCTTAATAACGGTGTTAGTTGTATATCAGCGCACTAGTTCGTTGGCAAATTGTTTCTATTTCCCTATCTATTCTCCTATCCTCCAATGTGCTTCCTAGATATTTAATTTTGTTTAATGTGCTACAGACAAGTACCATTCAACCCTTAATGTAGCGGAGTAGGAATTCTATTAACCTGCATTGCCTCAGTTTTATTCGTATTTATTTTCATGTTATTTCTTCTACAAGGTGAACACAGCCTGTTCAAATAGTCTTGTAGTCTACTTCCCTGGATGTAGAACAAGCGCTGATCGTTTGCAACAGTTGCTCATTTACTACGAGTGGATCTAATTCTTTCAGGTACTTTCATGATCAATCTAGTCAGTTCCAGCACACCGCTAGTGGATTAAATGGCCCCCAAAATATGCTCTAGATACTTTAGACTAAAATTATTGTCTCAAAAACAACATGAAGATCAACATCATTAAAAAAAAAAACGGAACATTAAAATATCCACACACAAAATTAACGAACATTCACTACAATAGGTGGATAAATTCAAAACTTTTTGAAACACCTTCACATCAGACGGCAGGTTAACAGAGAGATAGAGTCCAGAATCCAACAAGCAAACAGTGTGACCTATCCACTTTCCCCAGCACTGAAACAGCCAGCAATATCAATGGAAACTAAAAGACAAATAATAAGGTCAATTTTTTGTGCTACCAACATTGTGATACACATGCTAAACCTGTGAACTAATACAAGAACAAGAGTTAAAACTAACAGAGGCAGAGGAAGGCTAAGAAGATAATAGATGGAGTTAACAACTTGCTGAAAATCAACAATATCGCC
>CAJHNH020000935.1:665759-680485 GCA_905116865.2 Candidula unifasciata | reverse complement strand
AAGAAAGTGTTTGCTTAAAGTAATAGTGCGAGAAGACCAGGACTCTAGGCCAACTGTTACTGTTTAACAATTCATGATCTTACAACTTCGACGCAGGAACACGGGAGAGGTAATCTGCAAAAACAGTTTGGAATGTCTAACAGCTTACAGTATAACAAATGGGAAGAGAAAGCCCAGAAGATTTCCCAAAGACAAACTTTTAACAGTATGTGTCTTAATTGAGAACTAATTATGAATTTAACACAGGCGAACACGCAATGTCTTGCACTTTCCTCAAGATCTAAGGTAAACATAAAAAAGACACACGCACGAGTACAGTATCGTCCGTTTTAACTGAGAGCCAAAGATACATATTACAAAAATAAATAATCTGGTGGGAGAAGTACCCCCCACAAATCCTCCATCCCTCCCGACAAAACGAAAAATCCTAAGTACTGTTGGCAACAAATTGGGGGAAAACGCGCACATTATTGAAAGTGTCAAAAAAAAAAAAAAAAAAGGAAACAATCGGCAACAACTGGTAATTTAATGTCTCAATATCGATGTGATAGTTCACACTGTTTTGTCTTAGTGATATCTGCTTTTTCGCTCATAACCACTGTCTCGATATGGAACTCAATTGTTTCGTCATTTGAAATTTCATTTTTATTTAAACTAGGGGTCTCCATCCTGGTGGTGCTCACCCTAGAAAGGGTGGTGGTTGAGGGGGTTGGGGGGGGGGGGGTGGTAGGAAGTTTCAAAAGGGGAGTCGAACCATTTTGAAATTTACAAAAAGAAAAAAAAAAACAGCACTACTAACTTGATGTGGAGAGTGACATGTGGAGAGTGATCGCCGTTGTTCCTTGTCCAACATCAGAGCGAAATAGCTTTTGATTGACTGACGTTCACAGGACTATGCCCTTCAACGTCTGCTAATGTCAAAGTATCTGTCTCGCAACACCAAGATTAAAATATATGAAACGTTGATTAGACCAGTCGTGTTATATGGCTCTGAAACTTGGAGCACAACTAAAAGAGATGAAGCCTTATTACAGGTTTTCGAAAACAGTCTTACAACGAATCTTTGGACCCATCAAAGTTGCAAACGGCGGTGAATGGAGAGTGAGAACCAACAACGAAATTCATAATCATTTTAAATTACCACTGATCACTGGCATCATGAGAGCTAATAGACTTGAATGGTCGGGGCATATTAAAAGAATGTCAGAGGACATAAGTAAAAACTGTATACACCAGGGAGATGAATGGTCGTAGACCACGAGGCAGACCAAAAAGACGATGGAGAGATAATATCCAGACAGACCTCTAAACACTTGGTGTTACCAACTGGAAAGAGAGGGCCAACCAGAGATATGAGCCGGACTTTTTCTTAAAAAAATGAACTTGGCTCCCAGGCTGATTCAGCCTTGAGTGGGTACCAGGCGCAGCTGCAAAGTAAAGGCGGCCGGCGTGATGCTGGTGACATCAGCCAAATAGCATGTGAGCGAGGTAATAGCGTGTACCTCATATCCACACAATCCATCGAATCCACGCAACCCACCAGCTTCACCGCTGTTCAGGTCAAGTACCGGGTTAAGTGTTTTGTCCCCAGCTATTACATGACAATAGCCATGATAATGATGATGATGATGATGATGATGATGATGATGATGGCGATTGTCCAGTGCTGAAACAAGAGCCACTCATGATCTAAATAGGAGTCAGTTGAAGCATTTGGGCTATGATTATAAAGAGAAATACCTGCGGCATATGAGTTGGGATGGAATTTCGCAGTCCAGACAGCTGCAGTCGATATAGGATAAGTCTGCTATGCATCGATATTTATTACAACGGTGTGGGTATCGCGCCATTCAGAAAACAATGACAAACTCCTTGACGTAAAAGGTACTAGTGAAAGTAAATCTTTGTTGGGTTTTGTTTGCAAATTCCTGTAAAAGATATTCAACAAAATGTTCAACCAAACAGGACTAATATCAGGGTAAGTCTTTTAAAACTCAGATTGTAGAAAGTATTACTGAATAAGATTAAGGCCAAGTACGTGAAGTTCTTGGCTTGCGGAAAGAGACAAAGGATCTGCCCCAAAGAAAAGTGATTGGTCAGTATGCATTAGAAGACATCGTTACTTATGAGTAAAACAACATCAAGAAATTAACTGGAAGAAATGTTTATGAGTGGACAGTAAATATGCAGCTAGGGATTTTAAATCATTTTCATCATCGTCATCATCATCTTTATCAGATTCCACTTTAGCCGTTACGCACCATGTAACAACAATTTTGCGATCCATTGCTAGATGGGCAGCAATGACTATTATTATTCCGTAGCATGTATAAGCCTTTAAATGTACCCATGTTCTCCTATGGCGACCTCTTGATTTCACTTTAGATCTTTTTATGTGTAGCGCCAATGTTGGTTGTTGTTGCGCCTGCATTCTTTCTAGATGACCAAACCAACTGATCTTCTGTTTCTTAATGAATTTGCTGCATGGTTTGGTCCTACAGTCTGTCTGATATCATCTTAACTTGGTCTCGGACGGTTAAGTAAGCGACCTTTCTCCAGCGTCTCATTTCACTGGTGTTAATTTTATATAGGTTAGTCTTTGATAATGTGCAAGTTTCACACTGGGAAAGGACAATGACGATGATGTCTGGCACCCACACACACCTTGTTTGTCCAATTCCCACACCGTTATTTGTCTAATTCCCACACCGTTGTCTGTCCAATTCCCACCGTTGTCTGTCCTATTCCCACACCGTTGTCTGCTCAATTCCCACACCGTTGTCTGTCCAATTCCCACACCATTGTCTGTCCAATTCCCACACCGCTGTCTGTCCAATTCCCACACCATTGTCTGTCCAGTTCTCACACCGTTTCCATGTTCTCCCTGGCCTGTTACATGTCTTCATTTGTTATGAATTCTTGTCCTAATTCACAATAATGTGTTAGCTAGCTGACTCAAGAGACTAATTGTTCTATGCTCTCCTCAGTCTATTGATCAATACGTGCCGGGGATAACGTAGATATCTGATTGTATTCAGTCTCCAAGGATGTGTTCATTGTTGATATGTCGCCTAACAGATTTGTTGTGACATAAATACTAGCTTACACAAATGTGTCTAATTCTTCAATGGCTATGTTTTCTAACTCAGGGGATTTTCCGTTTTCCATTAAATGAATTTTTCTTCTTCTTTCTATTAGCTTGCGAAAAAAATAGGAGCCGTCTCTAAGGTGAGTATTCATTGTCAGAATAACTTTCCCCCAGTATGCCCTACACATCAAGCGTATGTGTATGTGTGTGTGTGTATGTGTGTGTGAGTGTGTGTATGTGTGAGTGAGTGTATGTGTATGTGTGTGTTTGAGTGTGTGTGTCTGTGTATGTTTGAGTGCTTGTTCTCATTCATATTTTCTCTATTCATATCAAATGACCAAGAAGTACTTTCTAAATTTAAAATTGGTAGCACAGTCACCAGTACTGTTGCTTGTGGTCTAGGCTGTTGCTTGTGGTCTAGGGGTAGCACAGTCACCAGTACTGTTGCTTGTGATCTAGGGGTAGCATAGTCACCGGTACTGTTGCTTGTGGTCTAGGGGTAGCATAGTCACCGGTACTGTTGCTTGTGGTCTAGGGGTAGCATAGTCACCGGTACTGTTGCTTGTGGTCTAGGGGTAGCATAGTCACCAGTACTGTCGCTTGTGGTCTAGGCTGTTGCTTGTGGTCTAGGAGTAGCATAGTCACCGGTACTGTTGCTTGTGGTCTAGGGTTAGCATAGTCACCAGTACTGTTGCTTGTGGTCTAGGGGTAGCATAGTCACTGGTACTGTTGCTTGTGGTCTAGGGGTAGCATAGTCACCAGTACTGTTGCTTGTGGTCTAGGGGTAGCATAGTCACCGGTACTGTTGCTTGTGGTCTAGGAGTAGCATAGTCACCGGTACTGTTGCTTGTGGTCTATAGGTAGCACAGTCAACAGTACTGTTGCTTGTGGTCTATAGGTAGCATAGTCACCAGTACTGTTGCTTGTGGTCTATAGGTAGCATAGTCACCAGTATTGTTGCTTGTGGTCTATAGGTAGCATAGTCACCAGTACTGTCGCTTGTGGTCTATAGGTAGCACAGTCACCAGTACTGTAGCTTGTGGTCTATAGGTAGCACAGTCACCAGTACTGTAGCTTGTGGTCTATAGGTAGCACAGTCACCAGTACTGTAGCTTGTGGTCTATAGGTAGCACAGTCACCAGTACTGTAGCTTGTGGTCTATAGGTAGCACAGTCACCAGTACTGTAGCTTGTGGTCTATAGGTAGCACAGTCACCAGTACTGTAGCTTGTGGTCTATAGGTAGCACAGTCACCAGTACTGTAGCTTGTGGTCTATAGGTAGCACAGTCACCAGTACTGTAGCTTGTGGTCTAAAGGTAGCATAGTCACCAGTATTGTTGCTTGTGGTCTATAGGTAGCATAGTCACCAGTACTGTCGCTTGTGGTCTATAGGTAGCACAGTCAACAGTACTGTTGCTTGTGGTCTATAGGTAGCATAGTCACCAGTACTGTAGCTTGTGGTCTATAGGTAGCACAGTCACCAGTACTGTCGCTTGTGGTCTAAAGGTAGCACAGTCACCAGTACTGTTGATTGTCGTATAGGCCAGCGTTCCTCAACGAGTGGGCCGCAAAACGTCCCTGTAACGGTTATAATCGCCGCTTGCACCCTCCATTGCCAAAAATAAAATTTGTTCCATTTTTTTGGGTTTTACTGTTTGCTATTTATTACAAATACGCGACTCCTCGAATATAGAACGGTCACTGCATGTTTGAGCTCTTACTTGGAAACTGTTACGCGTAAAAACTACCAGTTAGTAGTGCTCACAATGCCAGCTGTCACACGTATCCGATTTTTTCTAACCTCTAGGGAGCAGCAGCAGATGTCACAGCAGCTGAAGACTGCAATTTGTGACATGGGGTTTGACAAATAAACTGCTATTTGCATTTGTGTGTGTGGTTAGGTGTGTGTATGCACGTGTGTGTGTGTGTGTGTGTGTCGTGTTTAATAAACTGTCAGGTGGTCAGCGGAACAACTGACCAGGTTTTAGTGGGCCATGGAACAATTGACAAGGTTTTGGTGGGCCGTGGAACAATTGACCAGGTTTTAGTTGGCCGTGGAACAATTGACCAGGTTTTGGTGGGTCGTGGAACCAGTGACTAGGTTTTGGTTGGCCGTGGAAGAAGTGACCAGGTTTTGGTGGGCCGTGGAACAAGTGACCAGGTTTTGGTGGGCCGTGGAACAAGTGACCAGGTTTTGGTTGGCCGTGGAGTAATTAACCAGGTTTTGATGGGCCGTGGAACAATTGGCCAGGTTTTGGTGGGCCGTGGAACAACTGACCAGGTTTTGGTGGGCCGTGGAACAGTTGACCAGGTTTTGTTGGGCCGTGGAACAATTGACCAGGTCTTGGTGGGCAGTGGAACAACTGAACAGGTTTTAGTGGGCTGTGCGTGTGGAAAAGTTGAGGAACACTGGTCTATCAGGTGTATCAGACGTATGATAGACATCCTCCGCTACATCGACTGATGTGAACTTGACTGGTAATGGCGTCAGCATTGCAGTAGTCACTTTAACTTAGTGGAACATTTTTATAATGCGCTGTCTTGAAATGTTTCCAATACTCGAGCACCAGGCATCTGCCCCACCTCTCACATGTCAGTGTCTGTGTGAGTTATGAGTTGAGTTGAGTCAAGAACTGAAATCACAGCACTCGGGGCATTCCCATCCATGCTCCGTCCTCATCTTCAGCAGCCAGAGTAGAGTTTCAATACTGATGGTACCGTTCACAATCTGGTTAAAAGTCCGTCTTGCCTTTCGTCTGAGTGTAGTGAGACGGCCAGACCCTCTGGTTACACCCAGGTGCCTCATTCTCTCCAGGCCATAATAATGTGTGGGTTATATATTAACTGTCGGCTCTGTGGCTAAGTCGATGCGAACGCTTCGTAATGCCGGGATGCCGGGTTCGATCCTAGCTATGGGCCATTCGCCTTGCGTTGGTTTCGACAGTGGTATCAAGAAAGGCGACCGTTGAGGACAATGGCAAACAACAACGTGAATTTGATTAGAAAAACCACACAACAGCCAGGGGCTGTTGGGGTT
The DNA here is from genome assembly GCA_905116865.2 of Candidula unifasciata. Taxonomy (NCBI): domain Eukaryota; kingdom Metazoa; phylum Mollusca; class Gastropoda; order Stylommatophora; family Geomitridae; genus Candidula; species Candidula unifasciata. Next base: position 674,360 of record CAJHNH020000935.1, on the reverse strand, counting down.
GGTTCTGCAACGTCCTGTGAAGGATACGCAACTAACCTATATGTAAACTATATTTTTGTGCCATCTTTCAAATCTGCAAAGTTTACAAATCCAGCCTCATTTGTCCCGCCCTGCAAGTGAAACATGCCCATGTGTGTACGGTAGTATTGGTAAACTACCTCGGGAATAAACTACTGGACGTAAATTTGCCTAGAAAAACCAACAATAGCCAGGGGCTGTTGGGGTTGGTTCTGCAACGTCCTGTGAAGGATACGCAACTAACCTTAACCTCGGGAATAAAGAAGTCTTGATTTTGCTGTCAGCTGCTGTAATCAGGTGCCGGGAAATATGTGGGTCTTAAAGCTGGCAAGAAGTCCGTGTGGAAACACCTTGGAAGCTTTATTTGTCACGTTTTCTCTATGTTTTCTCCGTGTCTTGTTGAAAGTGTATGTGATTTAGGAGGCAGTCTCGTTCACGGAATTATCTCATGCCAATTTCGTGGAGAACCAACAGCAATATCAGTTCAGGGTGTGAGAGAAATCTGAGAGGCTCTAGTCTACTGTTGTTCTACATGTGGGTTATGGGACACCGTTGTGGGTGGAGTTGGGTGGGGGGCCTTGGGGTATAGATCAGCTGTCACATAGCAAGAATGTGACACATTGGCGATTTATTAAGGTATTGCTGAAATTGGATGTCTGTGGCCGATAGGCGCAGACATGGCATCAAAATAGTGATTAGGTTTTTGTGTGATACCAGGCTGGTGAACTGGTTACTTGTGATGTAAACATGAAGAACAGGTTTCTGATGATACCAGTTTAGAGAATAGGTATATATCAACATAGAGAATAGGTTTTTGAATATTTCAGCACAGAAAACATCGTCTCTCCACAGCCTTCTGTCACTTTTACTTCTATCATTTCGTACATATATTTCTGAATTTTCAAACTAACATATTTTCTCTCGGTCTCCTCCTGTCTTTTCTTGTTTCCAAAGTTGCCAGTTCCCGTAATCCAGTTTTCATCTTCCCATGCCATCTTACATCGAGAAAATCTGTAGTGTCTGCTTTCGATGCTTTTTTGTATGTTAATTTCTTTCAAGACAGATGATTGTTAGTTTTTTTTTTTGTGTTTTTTTTGTTTTACTCACTGTTTTCTTGTTTTTCTTATGTTAACACCATGTTTGCAATTGTGCATTATTGCCCGTCTGGTAGATGTCTATAATAAAATTCCATACATCTTTATGAGCCGTACACAGTTTTTGAAAATCCTCTTTCACACCTCATTTCACAAAGAGATAAAGAATATGACACCCTCTATCTTTCAAAATACTTTTTTTAAATGTGCTATCCAACATTTAATGTCTGAAACCCTGCATTTGTTGCTGTGAACATTTACTGTCAATTGTGGCATACTAGTCGACTTTTATTTAGCTTAAACTTCTGAGTTAATCCTACATCTCCTGTATAGGTTAACCTCTGCCCCAATCCCATCCTCCTCTCCCACCACACAGATGCTCTCAGCAACACAGAAACTTCGCAGACCTGGAAGACACACTATACAATTTGACAAAGGCGTCATTAGACTAGGCAGCAACGCGACTGTCCACAACTTGATGCCAGTAACACTAGACACCTTCTTTTTTTTTTTTTATATGCCAAAAACAAAAACAAAAACAAAAACAAAAAGTCTTTCCATGAGACAATTGCATCGATGAAGGGGGAGTACATTTGATTATGGATTGACACTGTTGTGAACTAGGCGATTAGATAATTTATGAACATAAGAAAAGTAGCAAGAGACAAGTGGTTGCTTAAACAGCGTTGAGAAAAACAAATTAAATCGTGTTTTAACCTTTGAAAAAGTTCTATTCAGAAATTTGTACTGAGATGAAAAGATGAAGGTAGCAATGATTGTGTCTCATCATTTCACCTATTAAAAAAAAAAAAAAAAAACGTTTCCCTAATTTAAAACATAATTTAGCATTCGCTTTTAGCTGCATGCGTAAAAAACCAACTCTCACTACCTAAAGACACTTGAGGGGGAGCGGGTATTTGTCTGCTGACCGTTACTGTTTTGCAAATTGTAGAAAAATAGCTCCTAATTGGGTGGTCTTGTTGTGTTTGTTAATGTGTAAAATGGATGGGGGGGGGGGGGGGGGGGGGTAAATTAAAGTCAGTCTCTTCATTTATTGGTTGGACTGTGTAAATTCACTAAAAAAGTGTTAATTGAACATATCCGTAGCGACATGCTGGAAGTACATTCAGTGGTACACTGTGATTATTAGAAGTGTTGTCCTGTTTACAAGTAGATTATATTAGTCTGCATTTTATAGCTGTCACATAATTAATCCCTATTTTTGGAAATAACTTTTAGATCTAAAACTTGACTTCTTTGTTTACCGGCTGTGAGCTCCGGAAGAAAGTCCTGGCTGTACGTCCATTGTGACGCTTTCTCTATACAACGGATCAACATCATGGTACAAGGACAGTAACCCATAAGTGCTAAATAAGAATCCTGGAGAAGTATCGTCATCTCATCTTGCTTCTCTTGCACTTTGCGGCGTCGAGATTGATGTACAATTTACGCGAAGGTTCCCGTTTGCGCGCTTCGTAAATAGATACTCCAAGGGAAACTCTCTGTCCATGGCTTGCATGATCTACCTCTTCTTTGTTTGCCGCTTTGACTCTACATCTTTGCTTGCTGTGGTATACTGTTTGATGGTGGATATGTCATCATAGAGAAACTTCCAGTGAAGATAAGCATATCATACAAAATAGTGATGTCATAGGTTCCTTACTGGCTTCTATAGTCTCGTTTTCTGTGGGGGGGGGGGGGGGGCAGCTTATGTGCCTTCCGACACACTAAAAGATAATCTACAAGAATTGGACAGGCATATGCAACAAGTTTTTAGAAATAAAAAAGATTTACCACTATGATACAAAAGCAGACTCAATAAGCAAATATTGCAACGTTGTTTGAATCGTTTGGGACCGGTGCTAAAAGAAATCACTAGTGTTAGTGAATATTAAGTATCAGGAGATTGAAAAACGGAGCCTGACAGTGCTTTAAGAGGAAATCACAAACACGGTGATTTAGTCATAGCCCTCTAAAACACAACAGAAGACAACATCGGTATCAGCCTATACTCTTAGAAGAAGAAAGAAGTCTAAAATACCCAAACAAAATGATATCAAAATCCGCACAACTGAGAAAATAAACTATGCTATGACCCGAGACAACCTGGTGCCTTTATTTATGCTGTAGCCTTAAAACGAAGAACAAAACTTAAAAGCTAAAATGTTAAATATTAGTTAAGTCGCAATGATACGTACACTTTACATAAACCCATACGTCGATGGTCTCAATGCCCATTTTATGCAATTGGGTTTCGCTCTTGTCTTTGAAATCTTCAGCACCACCTTTGAAAGTCTCTAATTCACCTGGGAACTTCGACTGAGCATGGGTAAGTACACAGTAGATTAATATAATTGTATTACTCTGCCCTGCTGCTGAGTGTAAGCCGAGCAGGACTATTTGACACAACTGTACATAGCCTCAGACGATTTGAACTGAAGAAAAGCGAATCCAGAGCGTTAACCTACAGGCCGATGGGGTTATCTTCTTATATTCCCTCAATGGTTGGTCCAGGCAGACTGGACTTTATGTATCCCTGTTCATAAATATGAATTGATCATGTCCTATGCATGTACATACAGTTAGGTGGAGGAAAAACTAAACACCCGAAAAAAAGTAAAGAAAAGGACCCTTTTCCATGCCTTTAGGCGTATAGGGCATATAGGGCTAGACCTATTTTTAAAGACCAATCGGAACAAGATGGGTGATATGGTCAGCATCACGCCGGCCGCCTTTACTTCCTGGGACTGCACCTGGTACCCACTCAAGGGTGGGTCGATCTGTGAGTCAAGGTCATTTCTAAAAAAAAAAGTCCGGCTCCGCCAGAGAGCGAACCCACAACCTTCCAATCCTCACGCGAGTGCCTAGCCGCTACGCCATGGCGACTTTCCTGAACACCCGAGCTGACCCAGATCGCAGTTCAAGGTTAGTTGTGTAGTGGTATTTGAAGTTACCATGTATTGGCGTAACTTCCGCCCGAGTCACTGTAAACAGAGAATGACGGGTGTCAGTAGAGGAAGTGATGTGTCGTGTTTCTACTGCTTTAACACTCTTCCTACTTGTGTATTAATGTATCTGTGGTATGCCTGTGTGAGGTTAGATACCCTATTATGGAAAAGAACTGATTTTTCGCACTCGCTTGGCTGGGTAAGCAGTCTAGTGCTGCCACTAGTACAGAAGTATGTGGCAGAATCAATCACTATCACTCCTTGTTGCTAAGATGCCTGGGAAATGCATGCAGCCCTGTCACGTCTGTACTAGCCCAACACTATCATCTGAGTATTTGACTGATGTTGTCTTGTGAAGTGAGAGTGAACAGGTTACAGCGTTTAGTGGTTAGCTAATCCATCTAACTCTTTGCTTACAGGATATGTGTTGACCTCTCTGAAGGAGTGCCAGAATAACCAAGCATAATGTACCAATGTCTGGCAACTGAATCTCATGTCAGTATTCAACAACACCTACCTAGAGACAGTACCGCCGTACTGAAGAAGGTCTAAAACTTTTTTTGTGTGTGTGGTGAATCAACCAGAGTCTTTATAATTTTCTCTTCTGTCAGACCCTTCCTAAGGGTTACACACTATAGTCAGTGTGAACTATAGTGATTAATTAAGGGAACCTTTCTCTATTGTGCAAATTGACTTTATTAAGGACATTCCGCACATTTAGGTGACAATGTATAGCAAGTGGAACATTATACTGCAGAACTGATGCCTAACTCACTGTCCACCGCTGCTATCCCTCTCAGCTAGGTCACTGGGGATACTCCGGAACTGCAGTATTATTATTCTGGACTCAGATTTCCCAATCTCCAGTCTTTTCCAGTTTTTTCCCCCAGATTAAATTGTATGTCACATACTGTGGTGTTGTTTTATCAGATTCATTATTGTGTCATGTTATGACTATAATAAGTTTGCTTTCTAGTCTGGGAGTTTCTAAGTGGTGAGGTCAGGCCGAGGTGTGCCCAGGTATATTATTTTAGCAGTGGGAATCATAATTTGAGTCGCCCCATCCCTGAAGTGATGTTAGATAGTCGTTGGCGATAGAGAGTACCTTCACTTCAGAGTTTCTCTGTTTCCTGAGGGGAAGGGGGGAGGCATTTGGAGACACGTAACAGGCGCGTCATATGAAACCAATAAATGTCATATACTTAAGTAACAACAAACCATTTACTTCTCTTTAAAATAAAGAATGCCAACAGCATTTACCTAACTATCACTTTTGCTTCTATTTAAATTAGATGTGTCAATAGCATATAACCAACATTATATGCCTTACCACCAAGACTTTTCACCAAGTGACACCAAGACTTTTCTCTCTAAATAACTGAGTACCATGTGCGTAACCATTACTGTCACTTTTATTTTAAAAAGTTAACTCACAAGATCCTGTGGTCGTATTGTAGGAGATCTTTCATGGTGTTTTGCTATCAAACACCCTCCATTCTTCCTAGCTGGCAAACAGAGTCGCTCATCGCGATGCTTCTGGCTATTTTGTATATTTATATTTTCCGTCGCGTTTAAATATTTGTTCGTTAGTACTTTTGAAACCGGAAATATGATGCCACAGGTCACGCCGGATGGCTGAACAGGGCTTAAACAAAACTCGTGATAACTTTAAGCCGGATGTATAACGTTTAATGAATTTCAAAAATTTTCAAAAAAGTTTTAGATTTATTTTATTAATCTAATTTTTTTTTTCTTTTTTAATCAGACGCAAGGTCTGAGTTTAAAGTCATCTCTGGTAGCCGTTTCACTTGAAAGTTGATATATTTTTTAGTCAACAGGTGATCACACGCGGCACAGGTTGTAGAGAAACAAACCCAGTCACCTCGTGCTAGACACAATACCCTGCGCTACCCACACCACACGTTTAAGGGAGGCACATCCACAGTACATGATGATAACCCAAGTATATTCTCTGTTGTTAAACAAGATTATGTATAAATTTATCAAATGCGTGTTCACACAATAACTCTTTAAGGTTCCACATAGTGTGCATCTATTTACCCTGACGAATGTCTTTTCTTTATAAAAGAAACCTAAGTATTATGGTTTGTTATATTCGGTTAAATGATTCAGAAGTTTTCTGGGAGCAAAGATTGCATTATTGCATCCCATGTTTTTTCCCTAAATCATTGTTGCGTTTCACTTAACTGGAGCTCCGTTAAAGGTCGTAGTCTTTTCTCGAGAATTCTCAAGAATTGTGCAGAACATGTTTCCTGTATGATGCAAAATTGAGACGCTTTTGTACTGTCTTCAGTCTCTTTTGCTGTCTTTTTATTTTATTTGTTCATATTGGGGTGACTGTAGAATTTCTTCAATAAACGCTCACTGACGGACACATTTGCAGACTAGTTTTATAACTGTCTAACATCTTTGTAATTTTGCAATGTCGATCAACTTTAAACATATAGTGTTTTAGGATCTATATAAGTCTAGATTTAGCCATGCTGCAATAGCACTCTGTTTTATTTTCCTTAGTCACTCCATGTCTCGAACTGAGTTTTATTGTCGTTGCAAGGTCTCTATAATAAAAATGTGCACTTCAAAGTATCTTTTCTGGGAGAAGACAATAGGACATACACATTATATAGCCAGATGACAAGGACTGGACCGTCTGACGTGAGTGTTGATTCACTGTTGAAGGCATGAGATGTGGATAATGGAAAGAAGAAGAAGAAGATGGTGGTGATTACGATGATGGAGGAGAAGCAGAAAGAGCAGGGTGACGAGAATAGGACTAAGATGGGAGGGAGCAGCATAACTATCATAACGATAAATGAGAAGAAGAACAAGATGGGAGGGATATGCATAACTATCATAACGATAAATGAGAAGAAGAACAAGATGGGAGGGATATGCATAACTATCATAACGATGAATGAGAAGAAGAACTAAGATGGGAGGGAGAAGCATAACTATCATAACGATAAATGAGAAGAAGAACAAGATGGGAGGGATATGCATAACTATCATAACGATGAATGAGAAGAAGAACTAAGATGGGAGGGAGAAGCATAACTATCATAACGATGAATGAGAAGAAGAACTAAGATGGGAGGGAGAATCATAACTATCATAATGATGAATGAGAAGAAGACTACTACTGCTGAAATAATCTAAAATAACAACTATAGATGTTATTAACCATCACCGCATTGGGGTGCACATCAGCCATGTTAAATACGATGTTAGATCACTCCTCTAGTCACTAATACCTTCTATTAGCAGAAAAACTCCTAATAACTAGTTTGCACACTCGTAGCTCGGTAAACATGGCAGCGTTGGCGAAATATCCCTCTGCAACCCGGAGAGAAGGGTGATATATTTGTGCTCTGGCTACTGTGTTTCCGATCGAAATATTTATTATCACGAAACAATGTATCCTGTGTTAAATATACACTCAACTGCTGAATAAGCACCGTACAACAAACAACACATTGCAAGGAAGAGAAAGCATCGGGAGAAATTAACTTATTGATTGCACAATATTCATTGGTGCTAAATACTGGTATTACAATAGCAGGAACTGGACTGCCACAGAAAATACGATCGCGAACAGAGCAGGAAATGGCGAGTTTTATGCTGTAGAACAAATAGAATCATCAGAGGACAATACAACTGATCGCTTTCTCAGAGTTGCCATATTGGCATTAGTTTCTATGAGAAATGTATGGAGCCCAAAGCAATATGCTATTTGCAATACACACAGTTGGCTTTATAGGGGAAGTTTCTCTGTTCATCTGAAGGTCTCCAGTTAGAATACGCGCTGGCTCTTGAATGAGTACCAGGTAATTGGGGCGGGTGGGGGGGGGAGGGGAGGGGTGATTGCGCGAACAGTTACCTTTAAATTTTCTAAAGGGTTGGTTGGCTCTAGGAGATTTAAGCTTAATTAAGTGCATAATAAGAATAATGGAGGCAGACTAGGAAATGTTGCCCAGAATCAGGTTGAAAAAGTAAAGAATTGGGTATGGGCCAAGCTATACAACATATATACATACGTAATTACTTAGACCGCCTGTGTGTCACCGGGGCCCTCAAGGGAAGCAAAAAATAGTGACACTGCACCCTACCAGGCATGTCGTAAGAGGCGACTAAGGTTGGGCTTGAGGTTGGCTACCTCATCCTGTAAAAATCATAGCCACAAAAACCAACCAACCATGGATAAGTCAAAAGAGAAGCCAACCAAGATGAGGGGAGGCTCTTCAAATAGAAGAAGTATAACACGGTGTGGAGAAAGCCGTAAGGAGTCCAGATCGTTGACTTACCTCCTCTCAGCTAGGAAAACCTCCAGAATTGGCACCTGGAATGTTAGAACTCTCAATGATATAGGGAGCACAATGGAAGTAGCAAAGGAAATGAAACATTATAGAATTAGTATTTTGGGGTTATGTGAAACTAGATGGACAGGGACAGGGAAAAGTATTCTTAATTCAGGAGAAACACACAGAGGAAAATTCCCCGCACAGTGAATGAGTGGCCCTGAT